>JXPE01054308.1:14013-26381 GCA_001015215.1 Holcocephala fusca
TTGCCCTTCATATGGTTTGAGAGGGAGCGGAAAAGATGGTAGTCGGTCGGTGCAAGGTCCGGAGAATACGGAGGATGCTGAGGAACCTCCCATTCGGGCTCTTGAAGTGCGGCTTTGACGACTTGTCCAACATCGGGCCTAGTGTTGTCGTGAAGGAGTATAGTTTGACCATGTTGATCAGGTCTTTTCAGTCGAATAGCCTCATTCACGCAGGGTAGCTGAGCAATGTAGAGCTCCTTAGTAACCGTGGTATTCTTTTCGAGCATTTATTAGTGCACCATGCCCTCCAGTCCAACCAAACACATNGGGAACTGTTTTATGATCGCAGAAAAAACCAATTCACGACTGGTTTGGTGAACATTCTCCTTCAAAAGTTATTTGAAACGTTCTTCATCGAATTCAAAAGACCTTTCGCTGTGGAGCCTATAATGGACGTCAAAGTCGCCATTTTGTAGTTTGCAAACCATTTCCGTGCTATAGATTCACCTATGACGGCTTCTCCATACACGTTGCAAATGTCCCGGGCTGCTTCGGCAGCTTTTTGACCTCGATGAAAAGCAAAGAAGAGCAGTTGTCGAAAATGCCTCAAAACTAATAAAAAATTAAATAACTCAAAAATACAATTGACATGGTTTTGTAAAGCAAAAAGAGTTCTATTGAATGAATACTTACCCTTTNCCTATAATGGACGTCAAAGTCGCCATTTTGTAGTTTGCAAACCATTTCCGTGCTATAGATTCACCTATGACGGCTTCTCCATACACGTTGCAAATGTCCCGGGCTGCTTCGGCAGCTTTTTGACCTCGATGAAAAGCAAAGAAGAGCAGTTGTCGAAAATGCCTCAAAACTAATAAAAAATTAAATAACTCAAAAATACAATTGACATGGTTTTGTAAAGCAAAAAGAGTTCTATTGAATGAATACTTACCCTTTGCAAAACAGCAAACAAATCGCTGCAAAATAAAAGAAATATGAAAACGCTATGAACTTATTTCCCAACCTAATAGTTTTCTCAAATATTATGAAAAGAAAAATGTGAAAATCAATTCGAACAGTCTTGAATTTGTTGAAAACCCTTAGTTTTACTCTACTTTTTAAAATTATCTGTGCGTTTGAGATCGGCTATTTTATTTACCTAGAAGTATTAGAATATCACATTATACTAAATGAATAATTTTGCAGAAAAATATTAGAATAAAATTTGATAATAGGATTTTTTTGATCAAAGTAAACAGATAAGAGTTTGATGAGAGATCTAAAAATGCTTCCAGGAGTAATTGGAGCAAACTTGATTATTCTTTTGCCTTATAAAATTAAAGAAAATAATCAGGAAAGATGAGGAGTACATTTTTGGTCCTATTTTTAAGAAGTCTTAAATTTCAATCTTAATTTTGTGGAATTGAAGGTGTGTTTCAATATTTTATAAAATTTTCTTAAGTATAAAATAACGAAAATAATACAGCGATTTTATATGAATTAGTTCTGCAATAATTAAAAATAGTAAAAACTTTTAACTCCAAATTATCCTTGTCCTGTATATCAAATAATTCAAACTAGAAGAATCATACCATAAAATCTTAATCGTCTATAAATTTAAATTCAGTCATTTTCATTTTGTATAAACCTGTTTCATCTCTTGCACATCATCCTGGAAAGAATTAAATCACAATCATATACAGAAAGGATAGATATTTATTCAGTTGAACAGATTTGTTATCATCCTCAATTTTTACATTTTTATTTTGTACTGAGAAGGTTGTGCTAAGAAGGTCCTTTTGTGCACGCAAAGAATTCTATTAAGATAGTAACTAAGCTGAAGCACTATTTGGTCGTCGGTAACGAACAAAATTTGCAAGTGCTGATGGCATTATTGTCATCTGCAGCTCTGTACCGATATCTGAGGTTACTATAAATCCCCAGGTATGGTTACATAAACACAAATCTCATAGATACCATGCTGAGCACTAAAGGTGACAGACAAGGTGCATCTGAAATGCAATTGAAAAGAAGAAGGATTTAATTGACAAGATGCATTATACGAGCTGAATGGTATACACTTTGCTGTTGTTTAGTACATACTCCTATGGGAAGATTAATTCAGTATGCTTCATTTTATTGCGATTTAAATTGATTAACTTTAATTAAAACTTAAAGATGAAATGCAATAAATTTGGATGCTTAGCTATGAACTTATGGACCAAAATTTTAATTTTAAATTATTGTTGTGAAAGTCTGAGGTAAGAATAGTAATTATTCAGTGGTTTCCTTATATTCAAGAAAGGTCCAAAGTATAGTCTAAATAATTTATTTTTTAATTCGATTTAATGATAGCATTTCTTTGAACCACAAAAATTCTGAGATTTGTATTTAAAATGATTTCATATCATTTCTTTGATGAATTATTTACCACTAACTAATTTATTTCAAAGATCTTACAAATTTAGTGATAGAATAAAACACCATTATGTATGAAATGGAGTTTTCATAAAAAAATATAGAAACTGGTAAATTATCTTTTAATAAAATTTATTTGGCTTATAAGTAATTGTAAAAGTGTCTTTTATTTGCAACTTTTTAAGTAATTTTTTAGTTTTTTCAGTAAAAAGTTATTCTTTTTCGACCTAATGTCATTATAGAATTGAATTGATTTTAACCAAAAGTATATTTAGATACTAAGAAAAAATAATGTTTGTCTTAAGACTTGAAAAATGTTAAGGATTAGCAAATTGTTAGAATATAGCTATTGAGTAGTAAATATTTGGAATCAAATTGTATCCAAAATCAGGCCGGAGGAATAATAAATTGTAGTAAAAATTTCCACCTATTACCAATTTTCATTCAATTTGTAGGGTTGATATCTATTTAAGCCTAGTGTAAAGAAAGTTTTAAATAAATAAATAAATAATTTGAACTCAACCTAAAGACTTAAACTCCATGAAGTAAGCCGGAAGGACTTAATTGTTAGTTTGTGCTGTATGCAAAGCTCACCCTGTTCGGTCAATAAAAATATTTTTCAATTGAATTTCTTCTGATTCAATCATGTAAATACGACAATTCAATTTTAAATGTCAATCATCTTTATGTCCTTTTTAAAATACTCTTTCTTCTCTTGTTATATTTAATGCGCTTAAGTAATTGAAATTCCGGATAAAAAGAAATAAAAATAGAAGAAACACCTGTGTACAAGGATATCTTACCTTTGGAATAAATCTTAATTTAGGCTTGTTTTGAATGACATCTAGAAGAACAAATTGTAAGAACTTGTGGCAATTGGAAATCCAAGAAATTCTCTCTTGTTTTAGACTTCCTGATCCAATAGTATTATCTTTCTCAAGAGTATTGAACATTAAAAGGATCCTAGCAATATAATATTGTCAGCACTTACTTTCTTTTAAACTTTTTTTTATATTATTAATTGAAATCATTTTACGTCTATATAATGTTCTTGAATTCATTTTTCGGTTTGAAATTAATAACTTTCGTATTATAAATCAGCTCTTAAAAAGCCTGCAGTGACTTTACATCTTTCGTTTCTAATGTTTTTAACCAAATTGGTGGTAAATTTATAATTTCACATATGATGTGAATCAATTTAAGATGGTCTGGGGCAATTAATCTTTAATTTATTTTTAATTTTGTAATTATAAAACGTATCTAATGAAATATTCTTATGATTGTCAATTATTTGTTTGTCATGTCAAACGACACTGATCTTCTGAATATTACACTTTTTTCCTTACATTTCTTTAGCATTGAGTCACATATTTAATTAAAAATTTATAATCTTTTAAGTAATCAAAATTGATTATAAAACTAAAGAAATGATTCAGTGCTTTATAAGTTCGAAATTTTTGTAATCAATAGCATGACATAATTTGCTCATGTGAAACTAAAGGTACGAGAGAGAAAATTTTGTCGCCTCTGGTACTTTCACCGACAATGAAATTTAACCCATAGATTTATAAGACGTTCTGTATGCTAATTGTGATTTTTTATAAAGCTCTCATCTAAAGCCTCAAAAACTTTGATTGATTGATTTTGTAATCTATGAAACTGATTATTACTGACAAATATCTACCCATTTGGCAAATTTTTGAATAGATGGATGAAAAGGGTAACTTCATGATTGCACATTATCCGACAAATGAATGAAAAATTACTTTCGATTCGATTCAGTTAAATTCAATTAGAAATGAAAAGATTTCACTGCGGTTTTGATCTTTTATTATCAATTTTAAAGTATTAATCCAAAAAAAAGAAGATATTGTAGAAATTGATGGATTAACGATTGCATGTCGTTGAAATTTTTATGTTAGACCTTGACCCAGCCAGTTAAATTTAATTGTGATTTTTGATGTTAAATTCAAACTTAAACTGACGTACATTTGATATTAGGTGTGCTATTAAATGATTTTTTTTAAAGACCTTAGGTTTGTAATTAATTTAAAACGAATTATGAATTTGCAAAATAACATAACAGGCTTGTTACAAGTTTAGTTTAATAAATAAGTCAAGGTTTTTAAGATTTGATATCAGAGAAGAAATTTTAGTTAAGAAGATTGTAGTTGTTAAATGTATTAAAAGGTATTTAAGTTGTATTCTTCCCACATATGTATTGGGGGTATAAATAAGTTTTGACAGTTTTTGAGGGTAATTTTAAAGCTTTATTCAGAGAAACTGTCGCAATGATTGTTTTATGTATTATGTATGTATTATTCAAAGTATTGTCCGTCTTTAGGTACAACTTTCCCACATCTTTTAAGGAGTACACGGATTCCGCGTTGAAAAAATTCCTCGTCAAATAATGCGATCCATGATCGATTCAATTTTTGACTTCTTCGCAAGAACTAACTCAATGAGATTATAAACCATCAATCGTAACAAGTAGTAGTCCGAAGGAGCAATATCTGGTATATACAGCTGGTAAAGATGATGTGGAAGCGCCTTCAAAGATTCCTTTGACTTTGACTTTTACAATACGTGGACGAACATTATCGTACTGAAAGATTATTTTCTCATTTCTTTGGCGTATTAGGGGATGTTTGAACTTCAATTATTGGCAGGATTTCCCAGCGAGTGTTTCGTCAGGCTAGGGTAGCTCATAGAAGATCACTCCAAGTTGATCGTTCAGTTGCTTAGACGTGAAAAAATAACATTCTAGTTTTTTTAGATTTAGTTCGTATGCAACCCAATTTTCACCATATTCATGACCCTAAGACAGTTGGAAATCGCTTCTTGACTAACTTTTAAGGTTTCAGCTAGCTCCTCTTGAATTTGGAATGAATAATAACCAATAACGCCTCTAGCTTTATTGGTCGCTTTCTACACTCTAAATACACCGGAACTAGTACTCACATGTCCTTATTGATAGAGCATATACTCCGTTTGTTTCACACAATATTCGATGTTCATCAGGTGCACTTTTATTCAAATTATGTTTTATTGGCAGTTGTTATATGCAAACACAAAATCAAAACGACCCTGTCACTAATTAGACGTCATTCATTTTCATACCAAATATAAAAGGAATCGAATAACTTTGATTAAAATGTATTAAAAAAAAATATCAGAGCTAGCCTTCATTAAATATTTCAATTTAAAAACATACTAAGTAAAATCACATCGATCAAATTTTAGCTTCTTGTTTATTTCTTCATTTGATAATATTAGCAAAAACCTTAACAATAACATTAACATTAAGCTTATTTTTAATATGTTTACTTTAGAATCGTGGATTCCTAAGATTATTCATGAATGCAAAACAAAAACAATAGAGGTTTAAAAAGTGAACCTTGATGGCTCTGTAAAAGTCATACAAAAAAAAAATGAACTGAATTCCAACAATACTATTCGGCTCAGATCTGTGATAAATTCATTTAGTGAAATTGTACTAGAATTAAATCATTAGAATTTATAACTATGTAAAATTGAGCAAATTAAGAATAGAAAAAAATGATTCAAGTCCCTTGGGGTTCCATCTTCAGCCAAGTAATATTTTCTCCTTAAATGTTCGTAAATTATTATAATTTTTTAGTAAAGCATAAAATTGGACCGAAATATTTGCTATAACACCCAGATATATTTTTATAAATTTATTAAAACTTACTAAAAATGCTCTATCAAAAATTTGTAGTTACATAAAAGTAATCTAAATTGAGAAGTTTAAAAGTGGACTACGTTCTATTTAAATATTAATGTTTCTATTTATTAAAAAAAATTAATAATTGATGATTTGATAATATTCTAAAAATATGATTTTACCATTTTGAAAGTATTCAATTTACTACTCCAAGCGTGATAAAAATTATTTAGACACTAATTCGTTTTTAATGGCCAAAAATACTCTACACTACGATAAATTTTAACATTTAAGACTCTCAGAAAAATATAAATCGATTAAAATCAATAAGATAGATAGTATTCATGTTTTATACCAGTGTACGAAATCAAACTTTACAAGCCAAATTAACACTTTTGCAAGCCAATTCAACCCTGTTGCAAATCAATTTGGCATATATGTTATGAATTTGGCAATAATTGTTATCAAATTATCATCCTTGGCATACTGACACTCGATTGATAGCATCTAGACCGATACGAGCCAACTGTTGGAGGACGAAATATTTCTTCCAGCAATAAATATTTAGAAAATTGTAAGGACATGCCTCTTTTTGTATATTACTTTTTGATAAAAATTAATACAAAATGTTTAGGAAATTTACTAAAAATACTTTTTTTAAAGTAAATATTTTTTTTTATTGAAAATTATAAAAATATGTTAAGGTTTAAAAATTCACGACTACTACTCTAAAAACTTTCAACAGATATGAATATGACCCAATTGGAAATAATTAATCAGAAAAAGATTGATATTTTTGCACATTTATATGGAAATATTTATCTGTATTTGTATTTCCTAGAATATTAACAGAATTTAAGATTTATGTAGTTTTTTCATGTTGAGAAGTAGCTTTTCTAAAAAGAACATCTTTTCTCTATCTTTCAAAAACACAGTCCAAATGTTTCTTGAATAGAAATTTAAAGATTACGAAAAAAGGAAAAATTTCATTTGGCTGGTTTGAAATTAGCGTTAAGAAAGAAGAAAAAGAATCTATAGAAAATAAGCAATACCTTTTCGCAAAGCTTTTTGTGTGTATAATTAAAATTCTTCAAGAAGCACTACTATTTACCATAAAGAACACGATAATCAATGGTTTGATTACCTTTTTAGAATCCTTTGATTCGGTCCTAATAAGAAAAAGGCAAAGAGTAATGAAAAACGAAAGCAATAACCAACTTGAAACATAATTCTTTGAATTTAAAAGGATTGTAAGGACAAAATAGAAGGGATAGGATGTATTTTATTTTATGTTTTTGTGTTTTTTTGAGTAAACTTTTTTTTCTTAAACTTCAACGTTATTTTAATGAGAACGTTTCATTTCTTTAAATAAGTAGTATAGGTCTGGAGTTTCAAGATGGAAAGGAAATATAAAATAGAATAAGGACAACGATGCGCTGCATCACACGCTACTGCTGCATGATGGATATCCTTCACAAGATAAATGAAACTCAGCAACTTGAGCAGAAGAATGATGACGCGACTAATTAAAAACTTCGAAATTAATTCCCAGTACTCAAAGATGCAATTTAGGATTAAAAAATAAAATTAAAAAAAAAAGTATCCTATGCTTAAAATAAAGAAGAAATGCAATGCTGAGAGCATCGTTAAGTACAAACTAAAATGCAGTGTTACGTTGACAATTTACCATGGACAAATTCTATGTTGGGTTAGTCTTGTTGGTTTTTCAGCAAATAGTTCTTATGGCTGAATTTTTATATGAGTTTATGTACCAGCCTGCTCTGAGGTGACACTCAAATATTATGTTATTAATTATGAAATCACCAAATTATGAAATCACCAAATTATGAAATCACCAACGTTATGAAGAAACGAAAATGGTTTATGGTTCGAAATTATTTAATTTAGGAAGAAAAACTGTCTGATGTTTTATTGCAGATTTGATGAGCAAAGGTACTGGAAGGATTATCGATGATGTGTGCATTCAAAGAACATACAATTGACAACATGGGTAAAATTTGCTTTAATATTCCCAGGAGAGATAAACAGAAACTTTGGAGAAAATGAGAAGTTTTCTTTCTAATTTTTAATATCTTGGAATTCTTGGTTGGGTACGAATCCAAGTTGAAGTTAGTTGATGAATAGTGAACCTAAAAAAAATCAGAAACTAGTTTAAAATCAGTCTAAAAAATGTTAGGCACACAAAGATGATTTTATTTTCATTTTTATATCGCTATATGATGCTTGCATGATTACAGGCTTAACTTAAATTTAGTACATTTCACATAACAAAATAAATTCTTAAAGTTTAAAATTTAAAGTTCTAATAATAAAATTAAGCAATCTCATACTAGGTAATATTAGGTAAAATTAGAATCTGCTTTCAGGTAAATAAAATCGAAAAATTCTTTTATCGCTTTCGTTAAATGCAAGAAATTCCACTTATTAACTTTTAATAACCGCGATGTTATATAAAACCGTGTTATAATAGGCCCAGAACTGAAACCATGTGTTTGTTAGTTACCTGCATTTTAAATTCACGCAAAATCAAACTTTGATAATCTCAATGAAATAGTGAATTTGCTTCTCTGATGTTCTTATTACACTTCTCAGTGATTTAGATATAGTAAATTGAACATTTTATATATGTCAAGATCATGCAATAGCAAAATTATCAAAGTAGAGCTGAAGAAAATTAAATTTCATAACCACTTTAATAGACAACTACTAAGAAATTTAAGATTCAATTCGGGAATATGTGGGACATATAAATGTTACTGTCCTAGGTCTGTACAGCAGCAATTTTACATTGGGTAGCAAGTAATTCATTTGTAATCCGTAAATTTCCATGGATGAGTATTTTTGGCTAGCTACTACTTAGATTATTGGAATGTCTTTGAAAAACAATTTTTTAAAATCATAAAAATTAAGGAAAAAAAGCTAATTATTTCCATCCTTTTATCACTTTTGTTTAGTCATTACGTTCTTATCAAATTTTATAGCAAAGAATTCTAATAACATATTTCTAACGATTAAAGTTTAATGTAAATAGGAACTTGAGAGCAAACAAGAAAAAGTAGTTCAAAGACATTTTGAAATAAAATCAAGGCAACCAGTATCTTATTCAGTTTTGTTCTAGTTTTTCTATTGGCTTTTATAATCTATTTTCTCCTGTTCTAGTTGAAATAAATGTGAATGAGGTTTTTAATCGAAATAATCAAAGAATTGAATTAAAACAGAAGACAGAGTACTAACACCAGTTCAAATACACTCTAGGAGGTAGATAAATTCACAGAATTTTGAAAAGTTTATAAATTCTGTTGATGCACTACCTTCAAAAACTGAAAATATTAACAGCACTTATTACTACTCTCTTCTTTAAAAACTATAAGTTGCAATTGACAAGATACGATAATGTAAATTACTCTGCAAAATTAGTATATGTCCTGTTTAATTCACTAATAGGAATGACTATAAAAACTTATTCACAGGCATTCATCAAATCGTTCCATTTCACTGCAATCTTGTTGTACAAGTTATTTTGATGCTATCTTTGGTCCATCACCTGTGTTCCCTTTGATTTGGCAAATATTAATAGATTGCACATTTTCATTATAAAGCAAATAGGAAATTATTTTGCAAGATTCGCAAATATTAAAAATATTTTCAGTAAAGATGTCACGTATTTTCAAACCAAATACTAATCTCCAAAGAACCTTTAACTCTGAGTCTATTCTATTCTATTCTTCTATAGGCATATTAATAAATAAATTACTAGCTTATAACCCTAAAAATAGCTGTCAATTTAGATAAAGATGTAATGTCGCATCTAAAAATAATTTAACTCGAGTCTATGGCAAAATTTAAGCTTCGAATTTAGATTTAAAGTAATAAAAATTTACCCTGCCTGATTAAGATTCTTACTTTCTTCACATTGAATAAGTCACAAAAGATTAATTTCTTTTGCATACTCATCCATACAATTAAATACTGTCTAAGCTGGCCAAACTTTTAAGTTTGAAATTCTCGAACGGCAATGAATAAGTAAGGGAAGAGTAAGTTAAAGGATTTGATAAAGAAATCAAGTAAGGATGCAAATACGCAATATTTTGTGCTTTAAATGTAGGAAAAGTTTATTTCCTTTATTAAATTCATTTAAAATTCGACTTATTAAAAACTTTGAAAACTACAAATAAATCGTGGTTATTTTAAGTTTCAAAAATTCTTTAAATCAATGTTTATGTATCACTCTTAAGGTTACATGAAACAATTTTGGAAAAAGTTGATTTTGTAATGAAAATAAAAATAATTAAATGGTTTATTTTTCTCACAATTACCTAATGGAAGGACAAATTTTTTTTTTTAAATCAGGTAACCTTTGAGTTAGCACAAGTAATGGAAATATTTTCTATGATGATGCTTTGATTTAAATTTAAGAAAATAGAAATTAATCACTCTTTAAATAAAATCGATTCTGAACAAAATTTTTTTATAGATAGATATCCATGGAATAATCATCTTTTTTTTTTAATATTAATAAGAATGGTGCTTCTGAATACTTAAGATTTTTAACCAGTAAAANTAAGGTTACATGAAACAATTTTGGAAAAAGTTGATTTTGTAATGAAAATAAAAATAATTAAATGGTTTATTTTTCTCACAATTACCTAATGGAAGGACAAATTTTTTTTTTTAAATCAGGTAACCTTTGAGTTAGCACAAGTAATGGAAATATTTTCTATGATGATGCTTTGATTTAAATTTAAGAAAATAGAAATTAATCACTCTTTAAATAAAATCGATTCTGAACAAAATTTTTTTATAGATAGATATCCATGGAATAATCATCTTTTTTTTTTAATATTAATAAGAATGGTGCTTCTGAATACTTAAGATTTTTAACCAGTAAAAACTTTCAAGTGTGGTTTCATCCAGAGAGGCTTTTATAGTTCAAATATTTAAAGGAGAAATTATTTTGCGCTTAATGCACTAAAAATATGACTAAGACATGAGATTTTCAACATTTTTTCTTATATCTTGCTATCTCTTAGAACAGCTTTTTTTAATATTTAATAAAAAATCTATTGAGTAATTTTGTTGATTTATCTTTCTTTGCACTTAAAACGTGGTTTTCGCAAGAAGTAAAGTTATTTGGCAAAATCCTTGCAGTCAAAGTCCTTTTAATGGAATTTTTTGTAGTTTTGTAGATTTTATAAAATCAAATCTGTCGAAAATGATAAAGTTTGTAAAACACTTTCTTGAAAATGGTATTTTAGCAAAAAACCCAGAAATCCATTGAAAACTTATCTACACAACTTATGTTTTTCGCTAGTGAAAATCATGCAGACGACTCCGCCAAAACATTCCGCGAAACAATTTAAAGTACAGCCTTAGTTTCTTTGAAACAGAAAGATTTGTCAGAGCCAAAACAAACCTAAGATTGCTGGAGGAGACTTTTTCTTGTTTGACTTTTAGATTTCTTCATTGAAAATTTTTCCTTCATTTTCACTGAACCAAATATTTACTTATGCCGACTGTACAGACAGCCAGAGGGTCGGGAATTAAAAGTTATTAAAAGCAAAACCATTTTATTTACTTTGTCATGGATTATCCTTGTGATCCTAATTAACTGAAAAAGTTGCCTCCCGAGGAGTTTTCTATGGTTAGGTATGGTTAGGTATTTCTTGAGATTTCGTGTACTCCTTGGTAATGAATTTCTTCGCAATGAAGTTCATGAAAAGTACAAGATATTTTTGATATTTTTCAAACTCAATTTTGGCTTATTCCTTAAAAAGTTTTTTGAATTGGTTTTCTTTTCTTTTTGGGCGCATCGAAAACAAGTTAAATAGACTAAAATGTGATAAGTACATTACTAATAATTTCGTAAGTTGAAGGACTCGGTTATGGTTTTAATTTCGTAATTGATTTTTAATTTTATCAATTGGATTTCTTCCATTCCTATGGTTTTGATTAAATTTAAAAAACACTTATTTTATTATCTTATGTTCAAATAATTAAAAAAAATTAAATTGTTACTGCAAATCGATTCGAGCACTAATCAGAACTAATAAAATTGTTAAATTCAATTTTCAATTGAATTATTTTTAATCAAACAAATAAAATACATATTAGATAATCATTCCAAATAAAATGGTAATTCTTTACAATTGAAATTCTTTAATGATAAGCAGCTAAAACCATCATGGCTCAACTAGAAGATATGTAGGGTTCTCCATTTAGTTGTCCGGATTTGGAAGCCAGTGACATATGTCAAATAGAACTGCCATCC
>JXPE01054668.1:0-19970 GCA_001015215.1 Holcocephala fusca
TTCAAGAACTTTATTTTATTTTAACTTTCGCTTCAATTGCTTACGAAATTTTTCGTTTATTTACATTTTAGTACTTGAAGCAATTAACTTCAGCTTCAATCATATTTAAAAACAGAACACAAATATTAATAATATCTGCTAATTTTCAGATGACGTTAATAGGAAACATTTATAATTATTTACCTGTTTCTCTAATTTGTCTATGGTACATTCTTTGATTAGGAGCTCTTTTTTCAATCTAGAAATTTCTGTTTCTGCATCTAGCAGCTGTCGTCTTTCATTTGTTAAAAATAAAAAGGACAATTAACTCAAAATTCAAAATCAAATCAAATCAAATCAAATGAAAGAAAACTAAAGCTAATAACGGCAGCAGCACCTACAAAATGTTTTACATCTACTCAAGGCGCAGCAGTCCATAATGAGTTAATTTCATTAAATAACTTTTTATTCTGAAAAACATTTTTGAATCTTACTTTTGTTCTGTAGCTTCCATTTCCAGGCTTTGGTTATTTTCTTCAAGGACGATTGCATCATGAGATAGGCTCCGGTAATGATCTAGCATTTCTTCTCTCTCACGTTCCTTTTAAAATTATGACAAAATAAGAACGACTACAAGGAATGTTCAAAATACAAACGACTTACTTTTTGCAAAAGTAAATCCTCTGCTCTTTGTACTTTTTTAACATATTGTTGCAATTGTTGCTTTAATCCTTCTACTTCCTTTTCGGATACTTTTAATTTTTTTTTAGTCGATGAAATTTCCGCTTTTACTTCAGCCAACTCGTTTGACATACGACTGTAAAATAATTTTTTTTTCCTTTAGAAAAATTAAATACCAAAACCTAACAAACAAAAACTATCCACATTATGTCGGAAAATTAACGGAACTTTTCAAATTCAAAAACATTAGCTATTTTGATTCTCATCCTGGCTTTTTCGAGTTGAGTAACGCTTTCTTACAACGTTCCTTTCATAGCCAGTTTCAGCTTCAGAAACATTCGAGGCTCACTCGAACGGCTCTTTACGTGGTTTTGACAAGAGGTTACAAAAAGCACTGCCACCTTATGCACTAAACCTTAACAATACATTCACCGATTCTTATGAAGATGTTCTAATTTTTGTAGAGAATATATTCAGCTTTCAAATTTTATATATGTATGTATTTTTTTTTTAATAAGTGGCGTTAGTAATTCTCTTTGAATTTAAAAATTTACATTATTTTTCCGAAATACTGTGTATAAGCAGCACAGAACAAACCTATTTTCAGTAATAGCTTCATCGCGGATATTTTTTAGTGCATTAATCTGCTGACGAAGAGTTTTACTCTCAACTGATGTTTCTTGTAATTTAGCTTCACGCTCTTGTCGCTCGCATTTAATTTTACTGAAAAAGTAGTTTTTTAAAAAAAAAATATTAAAAAAATTTTAAAATTGCACAAAAATAATTTTTAATAAATCGATCAATGTTCGATGTTCTTTTGAAAAATTGGGGCTCTCAACCTTCGAGAAATTGCTCAAAAGAAAGTTATCAGTCTAAACTCCGTACCAAAATTTAAATAAATTCAAAAAAGATAGAGATAGGGAAACCTACCAAGGAATTAGAGCAAACCTACATTAGCTGCATACCAGAAAAAATCTTATAAAGGGATCGTAAAATTGTTACGGGACAATGGGATAAAAATTTAGGAGCATACTCAACGAAGGAGGTCAAGTTAACCTAGGTTTGATTGCAAACGCTCTGTAGAGAAGCCAGTATTAGCACAAAACATGAAAAAGGCTAAACTAAACTTTTGACAAAAATGTAGAAAGTTGTTACTTAAATACTGAAAAAATTAATGTAAAGTAAAGTTTTTTGAACTGCATTATTTTTAACACTTTACAAATTCTCTTCAGGGGCGCATCAACGCTTCAGACTGTTACCAAAAAATCATCTTTAATCAGGAGGTGAAAGAGATGGGACGTATGACATCGTACATTTCATTCAATCCACCATAGAACATCTGCTATCAGTTATAATTTGCAGTGTGATTTCAGGAGATAGTCCAGAACCTTTCTAATTTATAGAGGTTAAAACAAGAAAGGAATAATATTTGATTCTCTTTTCGTCCTACGCGATAACAGAAAAAATAACATTTACTTCTTGAAATGTTTAACTGTTTTTCAATTAGACGTTAAAAGAAAATAGCGCAGAAACAAACCAGTTCAGTTCATCTTCTTCATCGCGGATACAGCAAATATCCTTAACAATTTAAATTTGAGTTTAAACCACCAAATTCAAGGACATATACCACTGACCAATTCTAATTCTAATTGAAATTTTAAATGGGACTGAAGGGATTCTATCGCTCACTTTTAATTTTACTGAAAAAGTAGTTTTTTTAAAATATTAAAAAAAAAGTGTTGAAATCGTACAGGGACAAAGCACTTATTAAAATGCAATAAACGGGATTTAAAATCAGATGGAGAAGAAACTAATCAACAATCACTTTACGTAAATATTAACTTCAATCTAATGCTTAAACAACTTCTACTAATTTCTAAGAAGTTTTATAATAAAAACCTACCAAAAAACCTTTCAAGTAGCTTTCACAAGCCACTAACGAAACTAATCTATATAATTATCAAGAAACACCCTAAAAACGTACATTTTTTTTTTTGAACGCAATTCAAGCACGATACAATCCAATCATCACCCACAATTTTAGGAGTAACATCTAGTTGGATTATATCACTATAGTGGAACTAATCATAGATAATGACCCATCGTCCGCTTTCTTCTGAACTCACTCAAAATCAACACCAACCATCTACTTAGGGGACACTACGGCCATAGCATGACAATGGGAAATTACAAATTTTATAAGATGTGTAAAATTGTATTCCTTCTCTCCTTGTATTCATCTCGGATAGACGTATTTAAGGCTACATGGCTGTAATGTTATTATTTCTATTTTACGCATTCAATTTTGAAGTCATTAATTGCTGTGCAGTTTATTATAACCGAAAATGTGATGCAATAAAAGTTATCACAGTTTTTACAAACATTAAAGTTGTAGTTAATTATTCATAGGTTTCTACATACTTTAAGCAAAAACAAATATTCTCATCTATTGTAATAATAGTTCAGAAGTAAAATCGTAAATAATCTGTAAATATAAATGATACAGAGATTGAATTATTTTTATGAGATATTCTTTAAAACAATAAATTAATATTAAAAATGTTATTTTGTCCCATACCAAACTTTTAGTGCTGAGCGAATAACTTTTTTCAGAAAAATAAAATAGTACAATTTGAAGTCTGAGATTTAAGCAGAGAATTTAACTTTTGAACTAATAACAAAAACTCATTCCTTAATCTACTATTCTCTCATTTTGCAGCTCTACTTTTTTTATTACAATTCAATCTCATAGAATTCATCTTATAGGTTTTAAAAGTATAAGAATATATGAACATTTAAAAAAGCCTTGAGCAAATGATTGTAATGAAAATCAATTTACTCCCTAAAGTGCATTCACCTTAATTTATATCTTATTTCCTGCATATCGTCTGCATTTAAATATTACAAAAACTGTGGTTTTAAAGGCAGGTGCCATTGGTATATAGGTAACATAAAAAATAAACAAACATTAAATTGTCATGTTACCATAACTTGACTGCCCCCAGCCGAGTATTGTACCCCTTCACGCGTCAATCATAAACCTTTTTAATCAAAGCGAAATAATGCTAGCATTCAAGGTGATCATGATGTGAAATCTGTCTGTCAGACAATACTATTAAGTGATTACAAAATTATTGAAATTAATCACTCTAAAGATTGTATTTTCACATCCAAAAATACGTGCAAATCTCTGATAAGTATACCCCACTTGCATTCAATTTTTATTTTTATTGTCGATCGCTTAAAAACTAATCAAGCACAGGTTTAATGAGAATGTGCGACAGAAACCATCCCCTCTTTAAAAATAATAAACAAGATTTTCTGCGGCAATTCAACTCAGAAGAGAAGAATGAATAGCAATAAGCCACTAAACAGCAAACAGGTAAATCCATCCAATCACCAAAACACCTGCCATCAACTGTATTTGTTCTTAGTAACAATCGGATTTGGTCGTTTGGTGCATTATTTGCTTATAGCTTTGGACGTACGGATCACATTTAAATATAGTGCGATGGACATTTTTTTCAAGCTCAACGTGAACAGATAGAAGTTTTTATTTAAATCCGAGCAGTTAAATAATTCTTCGCGTGTGTTATCTTTTGTGATTAACTGAAGGTGTTCTCGTTAATTAAAGGTGAAATTAATAAATTGATCATATAAAAAATTCCAACTAGAAGTGTAAAAACTATTTAAAAAGTTACAAATTATTTATAAGGCTAATCGTGAAAAAACTTCCTGATTGGCTATCGTCTCAAGCAGGTAAAATTTAACTAAATCTTTTAAGTCCTCAGTTTAAAATAATAAAAAAACAAAGAAGGAAAAAGTATATAGGCGGCTGATTACTGCAAATAAATAGGAAGTCAATGTACAACGAAGTGACCAAGTAACCATCATCATGTTTTCGTCTCTAAAACAACAAAGTAAGCATAATAACGATGTTTACTGGAAGTAAACAGTACTCTTGCCTACAGATAATTGTGCACCTATACGCATTTATCATTAAATTCCTTTTGCCATATCGTATGCGTGACTAGTTGCATAAAAAGAGCAAATCAATTTAAATCCGCGCACATATTAATAACTGTTCGATTTCTCATTATAATATTCATAATTTTTTCTTAATACGCTTACACATTGCCCTCTAAAATAATTGCAATAGCGCGTACTCACGTATCTTAGGAAACAACCTAATCACTCTTTTGTTTGAAAACCTTAAGTTTTTTTTGTTTTAATTTCAAGACTGGCTGCAATTAGAGAAAATATCGTACTTTTTTGTTACTTCCCTTGACATATATTCTCCATTGGTCATTAAGTTGGATTGGAAAAATATTGTGTAAGACTAAAAAAATTACACTTTAACTTCATACTAACTGTTTTGTTTTCTGTTAGTTGATTACTATTTTTAGATACTTTCAGCATTAATTTTCTCTTCACAAGTCCAAGTCTGTAATTTTAAAATGCTAAAATAAAAGTTAGAGACAAACTAACATTCAGCTTAGGTCCTTTCACTAATATTTTCAAAATATTGAAAGACGAAGAATTAAAGACATCTGAACATTTAATATCATAAATGTTACTTTGGTTCCTTCAAATATAATAAAAATAAAATAAATTCAACTCTGCCGGGAGATTAATCTGAGGTTGCTGAAAACTT
Source organism: Holcocephala fusca (assembly GCA_001015215.1). Classification (NCBI taxonomy): domain Eukaryota; kingdom Metazoa; phylum Arthropoda; class Insecta; order Diptera; family Asilidae; genus Holcocephala; species Holcocephala fusca. Next base: position 5,315 of record JXPE01054668.1, read on the forward strand.
GTTTTGTTCAGACTTTAAAGAAACAAGACATGATGCCAGGAATTGCATCATTATGTGGTTAGCCAAAAAATTATGCAATCAAAACGATGACATAAGAAAATAACGCTTTATTATTAGTCTTTTTTAATTTTATTTTGAATACTATAATTGTTTGGTTCGCATGTATTCAAAAGTTTTGCAATTAAAAAGTTTACACACATATACATAAAGTTCCATTCAAATCCTGAACTTACTGAAATTTTATAAGCAATTAAATACATGAGACAAATATCAAGTGTAATGTTTATATTACTAAAATAATACTCCCATTTTTCTTTTCCCATAGAAAATCACTTAAAATGCTTTTTTCCTCTACGTGACCACTTTCAATTTCATTTTGCTAGTCTGATCAATTCTCCCAGTCAACAGTTTTACTCGAATAAATCGTGAGAGCAGTTGGTACTTTGGGAAGAATGACTAAACAATAATTTTTTCTCACCGTATGATAATTAACCACAAATGACATAAAAATGCGTGTAATGAACTTTTATAGATTTCTAGTTATCGATTCTTTCTTTAAAAAATAACTTCACAAAAACTACACAAACCCTTCTCAAGCCGTTATTGATTTTCAGCACAAGTACTAAATATAAAAAAAGTTCAAAGACAAAATTGGTAATTAACTGATTATTAGATATGCCCAAACTTTTTTTATAAGCTTGAATTTAAATAAAATTACCCCACAACAAATTAAAATTAATTTTTCTTCATATAATTTTTTTTTTAGACGACTTTTGACTAGAAAGTGATGAAAAGGAAATGGTCCGCATGCTGGGCAATTCAAATAACAATACTCTTCGCAATTTTATTAATATTAATAAAATGTCACGCTGAAGGTGCTATTGTGCCACCACCATGGAGTGATCCGGAAAAAAATCCTTGTGCTTCATTGCCGGGTGGTTGGCAGTTATTGTATTGGGCACCATTAAAAAAATGTTTTAAAATTTTTCAATTAGGCTATCCTTGTCCAGAAACAATGGAATTAAGTCCAATAGCTAGCAATAAAAAATCATTGATGAAAGAAGAAACAGCTGAATGTAAGTGCCCACCAGGTACTGCTCAAAGTGCTATTACTAATAAATGTCATAAATTGTTTGAACGAGGGCCATGTCATAAAAGTGAATATTTTGGCCCAATTACAGAAAATAGCAATAAAAAGTAAGTAAACCAACCATAGGAATTATAATATCAAATTAGAATCAAAAATACTATTTTTAATTTAGCCATTATTGGGGAAGCTGCAGAAAACCTAAATCATGTCCGACTGGAATGATTTTCTGGCCTCAAGACGAAAAATGCTACTTTTTATTTACACGAGGACCTTGCTCAAAAGGAAAACTTCTTGCTGCCAATGAAGGTAGCTTCGCTGAATGCAAGGTAATTCTAAATTATTCTTACTAATCCTTTTTTAACAATATATTATTCTATTTAGTGCGATAAATATGGAGACCTTAAGCCTTATTTTTACGAACCAGAGGAAACCTGTCATGAACATTTCACTCGTGGTCCATGCCAAGGTCAGGGAACACTATTCCTTCCAGGTGGAACATGTGGTTGCCATTTTGAACTGCCAAACTACCATAAACCTACTGGCTTATGTTATGAAATTGGTTAGTATGCATAATTACTAAAAATGTATCCTTTGTTAAAATTATATTTTATAGCAACGAGAGGTCCATGCCCACCTGGACATGTTTTTACTGTGCCCGAAACTCACAATGGAGAATTCCAATATGCCACGTGCCAATGCAAAGAAGGCTATATTCAATGGTCTGATGGTATATGCTACAGGCCGTATACTAGAGGACCTTGCAATATAAATGAATTTCTTTTAAATACCACAAATTGTATAAGCAACTTTTGTGGAAAAGGGCGTCTATATTTTCCGGATCAACAAACTTGTTATCGCATTGGCTCACAAGGACCGTGCTCATTACATCAAGTTGTCATTTTTGATTTTACATCCAGACCAAGTATTGATGGAATTTCCTACAATGGCATTTGTGGATGTTCAGGTGTTCTTAAGAACTTAGATCAAAAATGTACTAGCACTAGTTTTGGTCATAGTCAAAATACTTGTGAATCATCTCCAGGAATGGTAGAATTAAATGGGAATTGTTACAAATTATATACAAGAGGTCCATGTGGACCTGGGCAATGGATTGAGCCACTTAAAACTGCTTCAGATGATGTTGTTACTAGTCGAGCGTCGTGCCAATGCCGTCCTGGATACACAAGTTATGAATCTAAGACAAAAGTAATGGCTTGTTATGCGCCCAGTGTAGGAATAGCAAGGTATTTAAATAGCAAGAATTACAAATCCTACAAATTTCAGTTTAGACAATTCAAATCTATCTTAACTGATGCAACTAATAATACTTGAAAATGGAATACTTAATTACGTATATATTAATTATTTTCCGATAGTGCCTGTAATACTATTATTACTTCATTTCTACGCATGTGCATGGCCATCTTATAACCTTTTTTCTGTTGAGTGGCTTTAAATGTTAATTCTACCATGATAAATATCTTTAAAATTAATTCTCAATGCAACTTTGTAGGTGGTTCCTCAACTTATTTGGATAGCGCAAAGTTCATGGTCAAACACTTCACATGTGATGTAAGTTACCAATCAATCCAATAAAATAGTCTTAGTTTATTAAAAAAAAATGTGATCTTGTGCCATTTTGTTAAGCAAATAAAAATAGTATTAAATGTGATATCTAATTTTTTAAGTACTTACTCCAATTCGGACTGCAATTCAACAACGGTTTCTTGTAAGCTGTCTCTTTGCTTCCTTAAGCATTTCATTTCGCCTTCCATTCGGTATAATTTTTCCGTCTTCAAGTCTAAATCACTCTTAAAGAAAATATACATATAAATTTTACAATTTATATCATCAAAAAGTAATCAAAACTTACCAAAACTTTATCCTTTTCTTGTTCCAATATATTATTAGTCTTCTTAAGAACAACAATTTCATTTTTAAGAGCATTAGCTTCGCTGCAAGCATTATCTCGATTCATACTAAAAGCACCAAGTCGAGATTCTGCATTTCTAAGATTGGTTTCTGATATTGTAAGCTTATTCTGGTATTCAACCAAAGCACTTTCTGTTTGCTCAAGAAGGATTCTAACCATAAAACCAAATGAAAAAATAAAAATTAAAAATAACATTAAATTTAACCAAATTGTTACTTTAATTGATTATGGCTGGTATTCACACGGGAGTTCTCAGCTTGCAATTCCATTACACGTCTCTTTAATTCTTCAATTTCCTCCTTCATCAAAGTGTTATGAGTTTGTCCCGGTATTCGAGCGCAAAGTAGATCACTGTTTTCTTTTTCTAATTTACTTATTTTCATATTTAAATGCTGAATTTCTGAATAAAAGCGATCAGTGTTACTATTCTGAGCATCAGTCGAATATTGTAATTTATTTCTTAAACTATCTCGCTCAGATTTCACTCTGTCAAGCTCTGATCTTGCTATATCACGTTCACGTTCTGCTCTTAAAATTGCTGCTTGAACGGAACTACTAGAACTAGGACTACATTTATCATAGCTTGCTCTGTTCGTTTGTGTTCTCAATTGACATATTTCTGTGCGAAGATTATTTACCTCCTCTTCTTTTTCCTTTAATTGAGTTCTAAGACATAAAATTTCCTAAAGAAAAATCGTAAGTGAAAAATACCAAAGAGAAAAAAACGACTTTAATACCGCTGCAGATCCACATTTTTCTACCATTCTTAAATATTCCTTTTGAAATAAATTTCTCTCACTTTTTAACCTCGTACGTTCTTCATCCAATTCCTTTATAATCGCTTTTTCTTGTTTTTGTATGCGTTCTTCACTTTCTGCAATCAAAAAAAATTAGTACATATTTGAAGTATCCTAAGATTTCAATAACCTTTTTCTAGTACAGAAATCCTGTATTTTAATTTAGTATTTTTCTTCATCAGCCTATCGATCTCACTTTCTAAGTCTTTCTCTGAAATTTGACACAGATAAAGACATTGCAATTATATGAGTAAATTAAAAATTAAAACTTTTATATAAAATTAAGTTTTATCTACTTTTATTTTTGTAAGTTTTAAACAAAAATGAAAAAGTAAAATGGTGCCTTTAGATTGAAACTAATCAAAACCATCTCCTATCTTATAAAAACAACCAAAATATAAACCTAAAAGTTTTACCTTTTAATATTTGCGTATTTAATTTTTCATTTAATTTTCGTTTTTCATCAGAAGTCCTTTGTGAAATATCCACATTTTGTTTACAAAAATTTTCATTTCGTCGCATTTTTAATACTCGAAGCTCTTCATAAAGTTCACCAAGCTCACCCTCTTTTTTGCTAATAACTTCATTTGCCTGCTGTTCTACACACAAGGCTGTTTCTTTAAGCTCCTTCAACTCCTTCTCTAATTTCTTATTTTTTTCAGCAAGATCAATTGCTCTTTGCTTTGCTTCATGCATAGATTCTTGCATTTCTCTTATAACTCGAAAGTTTTCAACTTTTTCTTTTTGCAACTTTTCCACGTCTTCAGATAAACTTCCAACATTTTTATAACAACAATCTTTAGCTAAAGCAGCCGGAGGTCGTCCACCATTTAATAAATCATGTAGACGACGAATTTCTCGGTCTCGTTCCTCTATCTGTAAAAATAAAACATTCAATGGAACTAAATTTTTGATATGATATAAAGATATTTAACACCCTAAAACTCCTTGAAAATCGTGACATCCTTCTTCCGATTAATGCTAATAGCTTTATTTCAATCATTCATTTTATTATTTTTTAATCAAATCGTAATTTTTAACAAAGTTTTAATTTTTTTTTAGTTGCAAATCAACTTGTGTATGATTCAACTTCAATCATATTTTAAATTGCATTATTTATAATCCTAATGATATAATTGGTATAAATTTTCTATTAATTGCATCCACGATAAATTTATAATGCAACAATTTTATAACTATCTTTGAGCAATCTTTTGCAAGGTAAAGGCCATTGCAAAGTCAAGCAAAGCTTTTAATGAAATATTATAGAGGGTTGTCTCATGTTTCTAACATAACAAATAACAAATTAAAAAGTATAATTGCTTGGCAGTAAGAATTTAACTGTGATCACGCAATGTTTAATATAGAACCAATTACAAATGCTATAAATCGGAAACTTATATCCGATGGTGTAGAAAGTTTTATTAAAATTTCACCAAAAAATATTCCATCGACACCTTTAGGTGCTGAATGGAAACCTAAACCAACTTGTATGCCAGCTCCATACGCTTCGTATGCTGATCGCTTGCATAGTTTTCAAGTTCGAAAAGATGATGTGTGGATAATTACATATCCAAAAAGTGGAACTACATGGACACAAGAAATGATTTGGCTTATTGTAAATGATCTTAATTATGAAAAAGCCAAATCTATTAATTTGTTAGAAAGATCTCCATTTTTTGAGTGAGTTTAAAATTAGTGATAATAATTTTAAAATCTAAAACAAAACATCTCTTGCTCATTTAGATTTAATGGTGTTCTTTTAACTCCCGAAAGAAATGAAGATTTTATCGATAACTTAAAATCACCAAGAGTTATTAAAACACACCTACCAGTTAGCTTACTCCCTTTGGAACTATGGGTAAAGAAGCCTAAGGTAAACTACTCAAAAATAAATTCTTTTAATTTTTTTCACATGTAGTACTTGCTCTGAAATACTTATATATTGATTATGCTTATTCTATAGATAATATACATCGCACGAAATGTTAAAGATGTTGCTGTATCATTCTTTCATCATTTTAAATATCTAATTGGATTTACAGGAACTCTGGAAGAATTTAGTTTATGTCTGCTTACTGATAATCTTAGTTTTACACCCTATTGGAACCATCTTCTTGAATTTTGGAACATGAGAAATGAGCCAAATATATTGTTTTATACATTTGAAGATATGAAAAAGGATATACACTCAATTATAAAAAAATGTTGTACATTTTTAAGTAAAACATTATCAGACGATGAAATTAATAAGCTTGCAAATCATATTTCTTTTAAAAATATGAAAAGTTAATTTTAAAGAGACCTTAAAAATTTATTTTTATACTTAACATATTTCATTTTAGATAACCCACAATGCAACAATGACTTATTAGTTGAACAATCTCAAAAAGTTTTAAGTGATAAGACCCCTTTTTCTTTTGTAAGGAGAGGAGAAGTTGGATCATATTGTAAAGAGCTTCCAGAAAATGTTATTAAAAAATTTGATCTTTGGATCGAAGAAAGTTTAAGAAATTCACAATTTAATTTTGAAGAGGTTTTTAATGGAAAAAAAAAAAAATAATGTTTTTCTAATCATCCTGACATGAAATATCTGGAATTTTTTCTCTCAAAAATCAATTTTTTTAAAAATTAAATGAGTGGCTATCTAATTAAAGGTTTACATATTATATTTTACTATAAACTTATTATTCAGAAAGTAAATAAATGTAGTAAGCATCTCAAGGTACAAAAAGTTCCAGTATAAAAAAAATTTCTTCAAAAATTAAACTCTTAAGGATAAAAACGAAATCTTTGATTAACTTTAAAAATAAAAATATATACTTATTTTACTCAAAACTATTGCTTTCTAACTGCTTTTTAATTGTAAATTTAAATATTTGTTTTACCTTTTTCTTATATAAGGCTAATTGATCAGCTTTTTCTCTTACATCATTGTGTAATCTTTCAATGTCAACATTACTAGAGCTTCCAGTTTGTTTTGACCATACAATGCTGTTGCATTTCATGCACTTGCCTAATTGATGATCTTGTCCTGATTTAGGTAGAAGAGTACCAGTTTTTACAGTTGATACAAAAGGTTTTTTGCCTAAAATCAAAATTATTTCCTGAACTATAAAATTGTACAAATAAAAATATTTTAATGTACTCATATTCATTCCATCTTTTCTTATTTTTGTTGACCTAGAATCAGAATACCGAGTTGTTAAGTCTCTTATTTGATTCTCAAGTTCCACACAATGATCCTCCAGATATCGCTTGTCCGTCTCAAGATTTCTTATCTTTTTTGCATAATCTAAGTCCAAATATAACACAATATTAACAATAAATTTTTCAATTTAAGAAGCTTACCACAAATTTGTTCCTCCAAACTATCTTTTTGTTTAATTAACTCTACGCGCAGTACATTGCATTCTGCCAACAATTTAGAATTATCGCATTTGTACGGTTCGGTTCCCAAGTCCCAACAAGACTTCTCCTACCATTGTAATAACCCATACAATTTATCAAATCTAATCACATTCATATTCATATTCAATTTTAAATACCTCTAATAAATTAGAAATTTTCAATTTAGCATCACGCAAGCTCTCCGTAGTTTTAATCAAATCTTCAAAAATAGCACCAACTAAGGAAACAGCTCCCAATGGAAGTGGTTGATGATAATCGAGAACATCCAATTTTTGTCGCAAACTGCTAAACACTTCATCATTGCTCATTGCTTTTTTTTCTAGTTCCTAAATAACTTAATTTACTTTTAACTACACAATTTTCCGAAAAATTTTCCCGCTCTGTACCGTTGCTAGCAAACCAAAACTTCAAAACAAAAATGAATCAGTGATCCCAACTGCAGCATACTAAATTATCATAAAATATTTAAATTTAAATTTAAGCTTAAATTAGTTATTTAATTTGTTATTTTTATTTGGGAAATTTCAGAAAATTGTTTTTGAACAAATTAAAACAGTCATTTCAAAATATAAGTAATTTATATTTTTCATCTAATAAAAGTACCAACTGTTTAAAGTGTCTCGGTATACTTAGAAATCAGCTGTTTTAGAGGATTCTGCAATTTGACAATTAGTAGTTGCGGAATTTTGTATTTATTTGGTTAGATTTCTGACAGAATAACACCTAACTACATTTGTTCATCCCTTATTTGATTTAACTATTTTGACCCGCGCAACCTTTGAATAAATCTTCTATCAATCAAAATTAACTAGTTTTTCAACCAGGCAATAGGCAAATAAAGCACATGATTTCTAGAAAATTATTTTATAAAGCCGCTTCGGTAACTAGTGCCTGTGCGCAACTATCTTCAGATGACAGACGTCAATTTTTAGAAAAGAAAATTTTGCTGTGTGAGATTGAATTTTCATAAAAATTTTACTCAGGATATACTTGTGCTTCTGTTTATAAATAATATTATGTGAAATGGCATTTCATAGACGATGTGGACGACGTATTACGTTAACAAATAACAATAAAACTGCTATGAGAAATATCAGTGACTTTAATCATGGTCTAGTGTTAAGCGCGGAACCCTTAATCGATGATATTTTATTTGAAGTCAAAATTGATGAAAAGGTATGGTTTTAATTATCATTTAAAACATTAAACTGAAAGAAATTAATGCAACAATAATGAAATTTCGAATTATTGTCCTTTATAACATTTGTACTTTTGAAAATCTGCATGGCCTGTTTTTACCTCCCTGTGCACTGTAAACATAAATGCAATTTATGAACTTTTAAAATCTACAATATTAAATTTATGATTATTATTAGAGTCATAACTGGAGTGGCAGTATAGAAATTGGAGCAACAACAGAAAATCCGGAAAGTATTGAGCTACCATCATGTGCAACAAAAATTCGACATGGTACATGGGTTATGTCTGGAATAAGTGTTCTAAAAGATGGAATGAGTCTTATTGAATTCTATGGAGCCGACTTGGATACTCTCTCTGAAGGTGATCGAGTTGGTATAGTAAGAACATCTCAAGATGAACTAGTATTCTATGTGAATGGCGAATCTCAAGGGCTAGCAGCTACAAATGTTCCTAAACCACTTTACGCACTTGTTAACTTGTACGGGCGTTGTGTTCAAGTCTCGGTGTGTCCATCTGAATCTTTGGTAACTTTACTTTTATTAGGGTTTAACCGCAGAACTAATTAATGAAAATTATTTGAAGGAGTACTTAGCAGAAAGCACTCAAATCACCCAAAATATTGATATTCCTATGTCAGTAGATGTTTCAGTTGTATCTGGTGCTTCAGGAGGTACTCTTATTGCCTCACCGCATGTTAATGACTTTGTGGATATGAATGATCGTCTAAGATTTCATACTCGTTGTGGGTCGCTTGTTAAGCTTTCGACGAATTGTAGAACGGCTGAGAGGCGTAGACCTCTTGATGAATTTAACAATGGTGTTGTAATGACACATCGTCCCTTAAAAGATAACGAACTATTTGAAATCAGAATAGATAAACTTGTAGACAAATGGTCTGGATCAATTGAAGTCGGAGTAACTACCCACAATCCTGCAGCTCTGCATTTTCCAGCAACAATGACAAATATGCGAAGCGGCACAATTATGATGTCGGGCTGTGGTATACTAACAAATGGAAAAGGTACAAGACGGCAATATGGAGAATTTAATTTAGATGAATTACGAGAAGGCGATAGAGTTGGTATGATGCGCAAATCGAATGGCAATCTTCATTATTACATTAATGGGCAAGATCAGGGTATAGCTGCTACTAGGGTGGCTCAAACATTGTGGGGTGTAATTGATCTTTATGGAATGACTATTAAAGTTACAATAGTCGATCGCGATGAAAGAGAACAACAGAATTTAGTTACTAGACGAAATAATTTAATGTCAGTACAGAATTCAGTTTCTATTGTTCCTGAAATTCCGATTATAAGCCCAGATACAGATTGTCAACAAAATGATCGTCTTACATTTCATCCTGTTTGCGGTTCGCATGCAACTGTTACACATAGTGGAAGAACAGCACTCAGACCAAAGTAAGGCAGGAAATTCTAAAACAACATATTTTTAAATAAATTAATTTTTCCCAGTGCTTCGGATGATTTTAATAATGGTGTTGTATTAACAAGACGACCACTACGCCCCAATGAATTATTTCAAGTGCGTTTAGAACGCGTTGTTACAAAATGGGCTGGCTCCATAGAAATGGGTGTTACTACTCATAGCGCACAAGATCTCGATTTTCCTTTTACTATGACAAATGTACGGTAAGTAAAATAAGACAGAAAATGAAAACTTACAAATGGCATTTTAAATTTATAAATTGTAATGTTTAATTTAGATCTGGAACCTGGATGATGACAGGAAATGGTGTTATGCACAATGGGACCACAGTTATTGAACAGTACGGACGAAATTTGGATCGGTTAAAAGTTGGGGACCGAGTAGGTGTTGTCCGAAAAGACGATGGAACCGTTCACTTTTGGGTAAATGGTATCGATCAAGGACCTGCCGCTACAAATGTTCCAGAACGTGTTTATGGTGTTATTGATCTGTATGGTCAAGCAGCTCAAGCCAGTATTGTAGATACCTCTGAATGTGGTAGTCCTGATACTGGAAATTCTACAATATCCAATACGACTCTTTACAGTGAGCCACCTTTACGTTTTCATTCAGTACATGGCAAAAACGCTAGAATATCGAATGGAGGTCTCACAGCTAGTCGACCTAAAGCGCGTGCCGAATTTAATGATGCAATTGTTTTTAGTAATCGTCCGTTAAGACAACGAGAATTGTTTGAAGTCCTCCTTGAAACTATTGTAAGTCATTGGAGTGGGAATATTGAAATTGGAGTCACTGGTGTGAGACCAGATGATATTCAGCTTACAGCAAATGCTAGTGATTTAGAATATGATACAATTATTCTTTGCGGATCGGTTGTCTTTCACAATCGAAAAAACATAGGGACTAATATATTTTTTGATTTGGATAATTTAAGAACTGGCACTAGAGTTGGTGTTATGAGAAATGGAGATGCAATTCATTTCTTTATCGATGGTGTTGATCAAGGGCCTGCATGTGAATGCCGTATGCAAAATGTGTGGGCCGTAATTGATTTATATGGGCAATGTGCTCAAGTTAGTTTAACATTATCGCAACCTGATTTAAGAGCTCCTTATGCGACCAGTGAGAATTCTCAGAGCTACCAAGCAACGTCTGTTATTCAACCAGCAGTTGAAACTAAACATCGATGGACTTGTATATCTGGTAATGTAACATTGTGCCAAAATTGGACTATAGCATCTCGTGTTACGGGTAATTCTGCTGCACTTTCAAGATGTTTAGTATTCTCTGAACATCCACTAGCAGTTGGTTCACCTTTTGAAATTAAAATAACTGCCCACAATCCCATGTTTGCAGGTAAATATATTTTTCGAAGTAATGCCCTCTAAATATGTTTGTAATTTATTATAATTTTAGGATGTCTTAATATCGGCGTATCAGATTTAAATCTTTCTGATGAGAATGTAAGAAAAAATATTCCTCTTAGTATAAAGCGTATTCCTGCCAATGTATGGTACATATCTGGAAACGAAGTCAGACATAATTCTTCTTTGATTCAAAGATCAATGGCTTCTTTAGAATGGCTTAGAGTAGGAGATAGAATTGCTTTAGAGTTAACTCCTGCACGAACTTTGAGAATTCTTTTAAATTCTGAAGATATGAATATAAGTTTTCAAAATATATCAAATGTAAAAACGATTTAAATGTAAAAATGCTTTATTAAAACTACGATGTTATTTTATCTTTTCAGGATATTTATGTTGTAGCAGAACTACAAGGATCAACAATGGCTATTCAAGTAATTTCCTCACAAGGTCCAACATCCCCACTTCGACCATGTAGCCTACGTTTGCAAGACTCTCTAGAATTTTGTGTAGATCCTCTTAACAAACAGGATTCAATGCTTGAGTCTATAGATTCAGAGTCATTACTTTTTGAGTTCTCTGATTTTCACGGAAAAAATATTAAAATTTTTGATGATAAAAGAAGTGCAATACGAATTCAGTCATATAATCAAGCGTTAGTTTACGTAACGAAACCTCTGTGCAAGGGACATAGTGTCAGTGTATGTTAGATGAATTTCATATTCATTTTTTTTTTAATCATAAATTTTACTTTAGATAAAAATTGATCAAATTAATTACAAATGGAAAGGAACTATTGGAGTTGGCGCGTTAGGAATATGTCCGCAAACAAATAATTTTCAGTTTCCTTCGTCCATTATTTTATGTAAACGACCGTGTTGGGTAGCAACTCATGATTATATTAATATTAATGGAAGTAAAGTAAGTTCAAAGTACGCAGAAGTTTTAGAGCAAATACAGCCCGGAACACTTATAACCATGTCACTTTCGCATGCTGGAACATTATGTAAACAAAAAACATTTTTTAAATATAGCGCAGATAATAATTTGCTTATTATTTTAGCCCTTACAGTAGGTCAAATAAATTTAGAAGAGCTTGCAGCTGGACTTCCAAATCATATTTATCCCATATTTGATTTGTATGGAAAATGTGAAAAAATATCTATAATCAATGGAGAGATTCGGAATGGAACTCCTATTATTGAAGAAGCCGCTTTTAGTAATGATCCACTAGCAGAAGTTGATACCAATATACCGCAGTGTGAAAAAGCAGACTTAGAAGTGCATGAAAAAGAAACTGAATCCTCCTCTGCTTGTGCTGCTGCTCAAGGAAGTAGTTCGCAAAACATGTATGAAAAAAAGAATGAAATCAAATATGTTTATACATTCAGTAAATTTTGTAAAACTATTTTTAGGAATAGATCAGTTATGGAAAGCATGTCAGAAAATCTCTTAATGAATATATCAATTCAAAAGCGTTCTATGGAAGCAAAAAATGATACTAGTTCATCATCCTGGTATTTTATGAAAAATTACTTAAAATTTCTATAATAATTTTTTTTTTCTGTTCAATATTTTCCAGTTGCCTGCGAGAATCTTTACAGCTTCAACATAATACAAATTTGAACATACAAAGAAGTCAAAGTACTCAAAGATTTAGTGGTTCATCATCGAACAATGACACAAATAGAGATCAGGATGAGCCGCCTTGCGAAGATGTTGTTTTGCCTGTAACACAGCAAACGTCTATTAATAATTCAAGAGTGAATTCAAGAGAAGATCTTTTAGAATTTTCTCTTCCATTTGAAGATGAAATAAATTGCTCAACACAGAGCAATTTACCTGTCCTAGACTCGAATCAAATTGGCGAAGAGAGTGATAATCCGTCCATGGAAGATATTTCGCGGCATATGTCTGATGTGCAAATCGATTCTGCCAGAAGTGTATCAGATTTCGAATCCATTCCCAGTATTGAAACCAAAGACTGTGAATATTTAAAAATGGTTTGTTCATTTAAGCGAACTCTGGTACTACCAGATGCATTCTTTTCAACAAACGCACCAATTTGCTTTTGCATACATTGCAATGCAACAACTGGTGGCCCATTGAATGGTTGGGTTAAATTTAAATTAAATCAACAATCAGTAAATCCATCGAGTTCTGGACAAAATATTGAATCTTCAGATTGGAGAAGACTTTATTATATTACCAGAATTGATAAAATCCGCGCAATTCTAGATCATGGACAGCCGTTACCAATTGAAGAGCCTAGAGAGTCATGTTCTGGATCTAGTCAAAAAGATGAACCTGGGACACATCTTGTTTTACATTCATCACCAAATATTCTTATTAAAATGCAAATCAATTCTGCACATCGTTACGTCTCAAGAAATATTGCGCATAGCATAGAAACCGCTTTTGAAGTTTACGTACGGAAGCAAGCTCTTTCCTTTTTATCATCAATTACAGAAAATGATGATCAAGAGAGGGATATAGACGAAGAACAAGCAAAAGGTTCAATATGGACCACTAAAGAAGCTGGTGCATGCATTCTTACTGGTCTTGTCATTAAATTGAATAGTACTGAAGCTCCAACTGAGAGTTATCAATATAGTAACTCGAATATTGCTTAAATATTTAGCTGTTTTTAGCACTGCTTACGATATAGTATTAATAGTGAGTGATTCATTTTCTGAGAAATTTATTTATTGCTTTTTACACTTTGAGTATGCATCTTGACTGGTCACTGAAGTAAAAATAAATGTAATATTCCATTAAACCATACTTTCATTATTTAATCTCGACAATTTATACAAATATTAATTTATTTTAGAGTAAAACAAAATAAAAATCTCAAATACTTCATTAACCCCTCACACAATTAAAAAAAAAACATCATTGCATCTTTTTGCATTCGAAAACACTCAGCAATTTTTGCAAAGACGTAAGACTTTAATAAGAAATGAAAAGCTTTAGTTAATAATTAAAATATAAAAAGAGAAAAGACAACGTATTTGTAAAAACCGCTTATATTTTTAAATAAATTTGTGCAGATGCTTATTTCTACAATAGAAAACTGCTTAAGCAACACAAGTTTAAAGTAAAAATCCTCTGTAATTTGCTGACTTTGAGAAAAAGTGGCTTATATCAAATGAAAGCACTAAGTGAAACACTCGTAATATGAAGCTCTTAAAGTGGACGTTTTGTTTAATCGCGTTAACAAGAAACCTTTCCCAAAGTTGGGACCTTAAACCTTTGGGATTCACAGACGATTTTCGCCTATTGCATATTTCCTTGCATTACCTTCGTGCCATATTGTGTATTAAAACAGCAAATGGAACTTTACCAACATTGATTGAATCTACGTGGCCAGAAAATTTGTTAGCAATTAAACCAAAAATTTTTCCAGACG
>JXPE01054668.1:43708-57370 GCA_001015215.1 Holcocephala fusca
TTTTTTCAACAACATCAATATAAATGACTTTTCGCATTAGTAACTAACTCACTTGCAAATAATTTAACCATGCTCCTAAACATTCACTAACCGATACTTTTGCAGATCCTTGAGAGCTACTAGAACTTGTTGATGGTGAAATTGATGAGCCACTGCTATATGAAAGTGCACCGGATCCTAATGAGCTCCTAGGCGTTATAGGTGGATGAGAAGGTAATTCATCTGGATCACTCATGATATTACTCGTAATTAAATTGATTTACTTAAAAAATATAAAACATTTCGTCCATAAACAAAAAATCAAAAAACAAAAAAACAAAAGAAATAATATTTAATTTAGAATTCATTCAGCAATAAAGTTTTCATAGTTTCTTGTTTTGTTGTCAAATAATTTGACATTTTCGGAATACTTTTGTACGTGCATGTACATGAAAAGTTTTACAAATGTTTTCAATTGTTTTACAAATGTTTTTCTCAGATTTGTTTTATTATTTTTTATTGCACAACAAAAACAAACCAAAAGGAAAATGTTTTTTAATTCTTTTTTTCAAAAATTAAAATAAAAGAAATTTAATAAAATACATGAAAATGATTGCCTCAAAAGTTTTCAAATCTTTCAATTTCACAACTTTTTTTTCACAATATACGGGTGCAGATTCAATTCACGGGCAACAACTTGAAGAAATCAAAAGAGAATGAAATGCCAATTATGAGAAGAAATTTAATTATCTCCCGCTGTCGCCGTACTCTCGTAATTTTGACGACAAAAATTTTGATTCAAAATTCCTTCATAAGTTTATAAATAAAAACATTTGTTTTGATAAAAAAAATATCAATTAATAAAATAAAAGTAATGTAACAAAAAATAAATACGCTTGTAAACTAATAAACAATGCTCATAGAATTTAATTAAATTGCAGCTGCTGTGAATTAGGGAAAAGTGTCGTCGACCCCGTGTCCTATGTGCTTGATAAAAAGAAAAGTCAAAAAAAGTAATTCCAGGGAAAAATGAATAAAATTAAATGGGTTAAAATTTTAAACTTTCACTAAAAATGGGGGAGCATAATAATCAAAATATTTATCGATAAAATTTAATAAATGTAATTAGGAAAAACAAAGAAGAAAAAAAATGCCATCACTAATCAAGTGGATATTTTTGGTGGCTTTGTTAACTGCGACGTTTCACATAAATTTTATGTTAACTGAGCAGCAGGATGAATCGTCGTCGTCTTCCAACGAAAACGCCGCAACAAATTCAAGAAAATGCTGTAATGAAACGTTAAAATTAGGTCATCGGCTTGAAGTGCAATTTACGAGCAAAGTTATTCAAAATGAGTATATAGTGGCATTTTACAATTACTACAAGTCATCTGCCCGAGAAAACTACCTTAAGTCTGCGCTCAATTATTCCAATGTAAGTACCTGAGTTGAGTTTTTTTTTCCAGTTTAATTTTAAAATGACGATTTAATAAAGAAATCATTTTAAAATTCACAATAAATTTATAGTCTTCAAGGTCTAGGCCTATTTATTTAAAAACCTTTGAAAGAGTTCTATGAAAAATCGATAAGATTTTCACTATTTGAATTCCTTAATTACCAGATTGTTTTACATGAAATTTCCAATTTTTTGGTATAAATTAAAGAAGGTATATCACAATGAACAAACAACTTCATTCTTCAAAATAGTTCCCATTTCTTACTTAGTTACTTAGTAACCCAATTTAGATAGCTTGAGAACAATCATATGTGATGCATGCGATCAAGCATTATCATCGTGGGTTATAAGGACCATGGCTTTTCACCAATCAGGATTGCTTTTGAAGCAATTTTTCATACATTTCTTAAAGTTTTCTGCAGTGCAACTTTTATCATGATCGTTTCGTCAGGTTACAGCAAGGAGGGTATAATAAAATATTCCCTTACAGATCCACCATATTGTTAATGTCACCAGAATTATTTTCTAATCCTGATCTCTCAAAACAAAACAAAAACAATACTCAATATAATTACTTTTTTTATAACTGAAAGTAAATTCCCCTCAAAATATTATTAGAATTTTTGATTTAGACTTAATTTCGAAGCTAATTTTGCTAATCTAATGGACGAATATTTAAAATAATTTAAAAATTTAAAGAACTTTCTTTAAAGTTACTAATATTTTTGCTAATTATATTATTTTTAGGTCCATAATTGGAAAATCATTCCAAGGCAAAATCCTGCAAGTGATTACCCAAGTGATTTTGATGTTATATTATTGGAAGAGGATTCAAGTTTATCAGGTTTAGAAGCTTTAAAATCTCATCCTGCAATAAAAAGTGTAACTCCACAAAGAATGGTTCATAGAACTTTAAAATATGTTCCAGTTCATAAAGATATCGAACCAGATACATATATGCCACCACCAGAAGATGAATTATTAGAAGATGAACGATTATTAAAAGATTTACTTGATAAGTTAACCAAAGAAATTGAAAGTGGGGCTCAAATTAAAAATGTTAAAAGAAATTTACACCAAAGTTCAACAATGGAAAATCAAAATCATAATTCAGGTTCCTCATATTCATCAAATCGACATACAAATCGACGATTATTACGTGCAATACCTCGACAAATAACATCAGTGTTAAGAGCAGATGTTTTATGGGGAATGGGAATCACTGGAAAGGGTATAAAAGTTGCTGTATTTGATACAGGCTTAGCTAAGAATCATCCACATTTTAAGCGAATAAAAGAAAGAACAAATTGGACGAATGAAAAATCTTTAGATGATGGAGTTAGTCATGGAACCTTTGTAGCAGGGGTAACCGATTGAATAAATTAAAAAATTAATTATTCTGATTTTATTAAGTTTTTGTTCAGATAATAGCTTCAGCCAAAGAATGCTTAGGTTTTGCGCCGGACGCAGAACTACACATATATCGTGTATTTACCAATAATCAGGTAACTGGGGCAATTCATTTTAATTAAAATTAAGAATTAAGTAATTGATTTTGCTACTTTTAGGTGTCATATACCTCTTGGTTCCTTGATGCTTTTAATTATGCAATCTTAAAAAAAATAAATATTTTAAATTTGAGTATTGGTGGTCCAGACTTTTTAGATCATCCTTTTGTTGATAAAGTTCTAGAATTAACTGCCAATAAAGTTATAATGATTTCCGCTATTGGAAATGATGGACCTCTATATGGAACGCTTAATAATCCAGGAGATCAAAGTGATGTTATAGGTGTAGGGGGAATAAATTTTGATGAAAATATTGCTAAGTTCAGTTCTCGTGGAATGACTACATGGGAGCTACCACAGGTAAATTTTTTTTTCTTGATGATTTTGTGTTGGAAAAAAAATAATATATGAAATTTAGCTTTATAGCAAAAAAAGAATATTATGTAAAATTGAATAATTTGTTTAAAAATAGGGATATGGAAGACTTAAGCCAGATATTGTAACCTATGGTAGTCAAGTTAAAGGTAGCAATATTCGAGGTGGATGTCGATCATTGTCAGGCACTTCTGTTGCTTCTCCAGTTGTAGCTGGTGCAGTTACATTAATTGCAAGTGGTGTAATTCATAAAATTGATATGATTAATCCTTCTTCAATGAAGCAAGCTTTAATAGAGGGTGCAATTCGACTTACAGATAACAATATGTTTGAACAAGGTCATGGAAAATTGAATATTTTAAAAAGTATGAGAATACTTTCCACATATACACCAAAAGTCACTTTAAGTCCACCATATTTAGACTTTACTGAAGATTATATGTGGCCTTATAGTACTCAATCATTGTTTTATACAAGTTTTCCAGGAATTGTAAATGTAACAATATTAAATGGTATGGGGGTTACAGGAAGAGTTATAAATAAACCAACTTGGCATCCATATATTAAACAGTATGGAAACTTATTAAATATATCAGTTTCATATTCAGAAGTTCTTTGGCCTTGGTCTGGATGGATGTCAGTGCATATTGGTAAAAAAGATTTATAAATTATTTAAATATTAACTTATATTATTGATTATTACTTTTAGCTGTGAACGAACAAGGATCACAATTTGAGGGATTAGCTCAAGGACATATAACATTAACTGTGCAAAGTTTTGCTGGTCCAGATGAAACAGATTCACGAAATAGCACTGTTAGTTTTCCTATAAGAATAAAAATTATACCTCGACCACCACGACATAAGCGAATTCTATGGGATCAATATCATAGCCTTAGATATCCACCAGGCTATTTACCAAGAGATAATCTTAAAATTAAATCAGATCCTTTAGATTGGAGAGCAGATCATATTCACACGAATTTTCGTGATTTATATACACATTTACGAAATTCAGGATATTATGTGGAAGTTTTGGGACGTCCATTTACATGTTTTAATGCATCAAATTATGGGACATTATTAATTGTCGATCCAGAAGAAGAATTTTTTAATGAAGAAATTATAAAATTAACAAACGATGTTTATAATCATGAATTAAGTATTATAATATTTGCTGATTGGTATAATACCACAGTTATGAGAAAAATAAAATTTTTTGATGAAAATACAAGGCAATGGTGGATGCCTGATACTGGTGGATCAAATATACCAGCACTTAATGAATTATTAAGAGAATTTTCAATTAGTTTTGGTGATTTTGTTGCTGAAGGATATTATTCAATGGGTGATCATAGCATGTATTATGCTAGTGGATCAACAATTGTACGATTTCCAAAAACAAATGAAAGCATTTTGATTACAGCAGATCTCTACGATCAAGGATTAGAAGTGAGTAACATAAAATTAATAGTGGAACAGAACTTAAATTCTGAAATAATTTTCAGTTTCATTACCTGCCACACTACTATGCTCTGGCACATATATAATTATAACTATATTTGATTTTGCTTGCACCATCATATTGTCTTGAATTTTCAAAGTGTTCCAATAATGGCCTGATTGTTATTAGTTTGGCAACTATGGCTCTCCTTATTAATTTTCTGATTCGCAGTGGTCTTTATGATATACTTCTATCTCAGACTAAAACATACTGTGATAGCTTGCAAGTTACAATTTTCGTTAAAAATTCCAGAGCTCTACTTCTCGGTTGTTTTAAAGCTATCCGTGAATTCACATCCTACAGATCTCCGGTTATTTAGAAAAAGCGAAAAATTGATGTATTTATGAATAAAGTATAAAATCAAAATGAAGAAAGAAACATTTTTTACATTGCTGTTTGCATTAGAAAAGAAATATAATTCGAATCTCGAGAATAAATTATATCTAGAAGTCATGCAGTATATGAAATAAGTTTGCATCTCTTTACTTAACTGGTTTTATTTGATTTGTCAATAGTTGAAAAAACAAATATTTGTTTCAGTTTAATTCAACATTGGTTAGCAATTTTTTTGTCACTCTAAAGATATCTATTAATTTATTTTCTTAATACTTTCTATATTTAGAACGACTAAAATTAAATTTGATTTAAAAAATGTCACTTTCTGTAACTCATGATTTTTCTATTCGTAATATATAAAGTTGAAATTGATTGCAGATTCGTACAAAATGAAAGATTCTTCTCTGTAACTTCTGCAAGACTTGCTAAAATCCTATTCCTTCGAAAAATTAAAATATTTTATAATCAGTTTTTTCGTCTTTTCTCTTTTTTTTTTCTTTAGTTAATAAAAACAAATGATGGGATGCCAAATAAAAAAATTCCAGTAGCTATTTTAGGCTTACTACAATTGAATAAAAATTTAAAAAAAAAGTTCTTGGACATTCAAAATGATCGATATATTGAAAATGCAATTGATCAACCACAAATTGATTTGAATGCAGATGAATATAAACAAATTGGATTTGATCAAAAAGATAAAAATCCAATTTTAAACAAAAGAATTTTATTAGAAGATCTTACACAAGAAAATGAAACAAAACCAAAAGATCATCGAATGCTTAAATTCGATAACAATGAGATTATTAAAAATTTAGAAAAATTTGATGATTTAACTAATGATCTTGAAGCTAATAACTTAGAAACAGGTATTGAAGATGATAGTGAAAATGAAATTCATAATTCACATGGTAACATTAATGAAAATGAAAAATCTTTTAATAAAAAATATCAAGAAAATAATCATGAAAAAGATAAACATAAAGAAGGAAGAATCGCAATTTTTGGTGATTCAAATTGTTTAGATTCAACACATCAAGAAAAGCCATGCTATTGGTTGCTTGATGCTCTGCTTGAATTTACTATGACTGGTCATGTATCGAATTTACTTCATGACTTGAATAAAATAAATCAATTTAATTTGATAGAAAATAAACCACTTCCATCTAGGATTCAAGGAAGTAATCTTAATCAATATTCTAAAGTTTTAGACCCACATAATTCTCAAAATAAAAGAATCATACCGAAATGTAGTAATATGCGGTGGGAACAACCAATATTTTTAAATTTAACAGCACCTCACAATTTAAAAGAACAAAATGAACGAATTTTAGGTGGTGTTTCAATCAGTGGAACTCATATTACAGATGATGGAGAAAATAATTCTAATCTATTAAGGAAATTAGAAAGCCAAAAAGGTGAGGTACGTAGTGGTTGAGGTTTTTTTTTATTTTATTTAGCATTTTGAATTAATAAACGCTTTTTATGCATGTAATTTAAACTTTTACATTTATTCATTAAAGTTATTAGTAAAATTTAAATGAAAAATTTGAATAAAATTTTATTTTTTTCAGGAGTCCTAACACCAGAGGATTTAGATATAGGAATAGCTAATTGGAGAGGAAAAAAATCCGATGCTTCAGCATATGGAGATGAAAATTATTTTCAATACATAGGAAACGGGCACCGAGAAAATTTAAATGCTGATGAAGAAACTCTTAGTTATTCTTTAGTACCATTAGTTCTATTAACATTTTTAGTGTTTATTTTATTTATAAATTGGTTCAAAAGGCGAAGAAATACCGGTGCTAGTAATAGTCGCAATGGCAGAACAAGACGGTATTCAATACTTAACTATTTATGGTTTTAGTTTTAAGTATAGAATCTTTATTATAATTTAAAACCATTATTGTCCTGTGATCACTGACAGGCAGACAAATGCTCTGTGTCATCTTTTAAATATTTTCGTTGTTATATCATTTGTTGGTGTTCTATAATTTGTACCAAACTTTAAAGAGTTTTTATTTTGATACAGATTTTTATACAACAATGAATTTTAATTGAAATAAATTTTATTTCAAACAAAAGACATGTTCTTTAATTTATGTTACTGCAATTAATTTCTGCTGCAAATGGTTAAAATTAAAAAATATTGTTAAAAAGCAAGAAATGTAAATGGATGGATCATTTTTTGGTCTATAAGAAAAAAACCAAAAACAATTAAAAAATCTAAATCTAAAAGTTGACGAAAAGGAACGAACAATAAAACCAAATAAATTTTAAATTAATCAAACTAATGAAATGTGAAATCCATAAAGAGGCAATTAATGTAATTCTTTCTTTGATATTTCGATGCCAACTAGTTGATTTTATCAAGGACAAATTGAGTAAATATTGGGGAGATCTCGTATTGTCGATTGATCAGATACTTTCCAGAAAAATCAATGATGTACTCTTCAANCAATTAATGTAATTCTTTCTTTGATATTTCGATGCCAACTAGTTGATTTTATCAAGGACAAATTGAGTAAATATTGGGGAGATCTCATATTGTCGATTGATTAGATGCTTTCCAGAAAAATCAATGATGTACTCTTCAAAAACGAAAAAAAAAAAATTAAGATGCACTATAAACTGGTGTATGCAAGGCACAATGTACAAGTTATTTAGATGAGGCTTACAGAAAATAAAGCTGATTGAGCAATTTAAACTAAATCTATTATTTGCTTGTATAAAAATCTAAAAGTAATATCAGTCCCATTCTACTTTTATATTCTGCAATTTTTTCACAATTTTGGGATAATAGACAATAGGACTTAAACGCTTGAGATTATCTTAAGATCTTTTATTATTGCAAATTTAATAAATTTTGAACAAAAAGTTGGCTATGTTTTTTTTTTTTTTTTTTTTATTTCATAAAAGAAATGCATTTAATAATTTTATTTAGACTTTCTTCTTAATGTCAAAAAGACAAAAGAAATAAATTTCAAAAAAATTGTGTGTATTGTGTACATTTGTCCAAAATAGAATGCCTAAGAGTTGCCGTAAAACAAAAACAACTTGTACAACAAATTTAATAAATGCACGTATAACGTCCGAAAGACAAATTCGAAGCATTTTAAAAAAAACTGGCACTGGCACTGGGCATGAAATTGGAACTGATCAAAACATTTTAAAAATTTGTAAGGAGGAGATAAGTCCAAAAATAGGAACTAAAATTCCAAAATTTAAGCAAAAACATGTAAAATTCAATGACTACGTACAAATTTTTAAATTTGTTCAAAATAATTGGAAAATTTACTCGTGCATAGAGCAATTAAAATCAGAGGCTGAACAAGAGGTAAATATGCAGGAAACATTTTTTTAATAAAGTTTTTATTATTGCACAGTGGATTCAACTGAAATTGTTAGTTTTATTAAAAATTGAAAGACTTACCCAAGTCCATTGACTTTATGTTTGATGTTTCTTGTTGGAAAACGTAATAATATTTGACCGTATTTTACAATAATTAAAATCATATAATTTCTTTAATTTCTTTTTTAACAAGCAATCTTTCATCATGCAACAAAGTAATTGTAGCTATTCTCTAGATTTTAAAACATTTCGTAAATGAAAAACAATTTAAAAAGAATTTCTAGTCATGTAGTAATGACTTGAATGTGGGTGATATTACCAAGGATTTCAGCCTTTCAGATCAACAAAAATAAAGAACTGTTAAGAATGAGTACTTTAATCAATTTTGAGCACAAATACACTTCACATGCAGCAGTTCAGTTTATTCCAGAAATAGTTCTATTAAAATTACATTTTATTCATTTAAAATAAAATTATGTATTTCCTTCAGAAGTAATATCATTTAATGAGATAGCATTTTAATTCCTAAATTAATATTTGAGGCTAGAGGAAAAATAGTATAAGTAAATTTTTTATTTTTTGACGAATGGCGTGATCATATATGATGGAAGGTTCTCGAATTGTTTAAAGATCAGAAGCTAAGAAACTAAGTAGAACATATTTGTTGTTTGCATTTTGCAAAAAACACACATTCCAAGGCGACGGCTTTAAATACGACTAACAATTTGTGAGGGAGGAGAAAGTGAAAAGTAAGTGACACTCTTGTAACACATGAATAAATTGTGGAAGCATGGCACTCTGCAATGATTAAGACGATTTTTATAGAATCTGATAATTAAGACTTCTTCATAGATACAGACTTGCGAGACAATCAATTTTTGATCTAGAACATCATAAAAAAAAAAAAAAACAAAAATGCAATCGTTTGAAATTGCGTTAACAATTACTTACTTACATGGATGGCCTCAAATTGAAGACTGCATGTGGAGTCGTTTGTAAAGAATATCACCTAAAAATCAGTGAAGGGATGAATGTTCATGAATCCACTTTTTAATGTAATCAACGTAGATTTTGATAAAATTTTCAAGTCAAAAAGTAAGTGAAATTCTTGGATAACGTCTAATATGAGAACTTCATGGAGTAATCTCAATACTGCAAAAACTAGAAGACAGACCAGAATATATGTTACTCTGATCATGGGATATTATACTGACAATATTGAGGTGGTGGTTGATGAATTCTCTTGCATGGACTTTGTTAATGTGGACGAGACTATTATCTTAAACTGACAAACCAGCATCTGATTGTAAATTTTTTTCAGAGAATATATTGACATCGTGATGACCCCTTAGGATGTTATAGAATGCTAAACTATAGTTAAAATAAATAGTGCTAAAATAGTTATTTTAATGATTCATTAACATTTTTCGAAGTTATATATTTTTTTATTAACATACTTAATAATT
This sequence comes from Holcocephala fusca, assembly GCA_001015215.1. Lineage (NCBI taxonomy): Eukaryota > Metazoa > Arthropoda > Insecta > Diptera > Asilidae > Holcocephala > Holcocephala fusca. The sequence goes on from JXPE01054668.1 coordinate 53,685, forward strand.
TTTTCTGATTTTCCAGGGTAGAAGTAAAAAGATGAGAGACAGCTACAATGAATTTATTACAAGAATCAGGCCCTTTCTTAATACTGGAAAAAAACCTTACTTGTTTAAAGTCTAATGCAGAGCAGCTTAAAGATGCAAACATCAAATTTTAGGCGCATTTTAAAAAAAATAAAATTATTGTGCATTTTTTGAATTAAAAATTATTTCTTATTTCTAGTAAAACTAATTCTTTACATCTTTCATATTCAAAATACTGTGGAAAATCTATTGGAATGCTTTCAATAGTCCAAGGTTTATTTCTTATTTTATTTAAAAAATAATCAAAACAAGGAGCTGATGTGTCTAATTCAGTAATAGTAAAAACGTATCTCTTCTCAAGTGCAACATAAACCGTTTTATATTTAGTCTGAGATTTATTCAATAATTTCTCCAATACTTGAATAAAGCAATCAGTCAGATCATCATCATAAATCACTGTGAATAAAATTTTAAATGTTTTATTTAATTAACTTTTTTTTTAAGTTTTTGATTGAAAAAATATATTTTTACCATCAGCAGCAAGAACAATTTCTACATCATTCAGAGCTTTATTCAATTTATCTGAGAAAGATTTCTTGAAATCTAATTCTAAAACTTCAATGTTATTTTTAAGTAGAAAACTATTTCGATTTATATTTGCTCGTATAATATCGAGTATTCCACCTAAATCAATATCAGTGCATAAAACTTGATTAGAATATATTCCAGCTACAATGCTTGTTAATCCTACACCTGCACCCAACTCAATAATTACTTTATTCATAAATTCATTCCTTTTATAAAATAAAAAATCAGCTAAAAGTAAAGCACCTCGCCATACTTGCAACCCAACTAATTTTAATATCGTAGAAGATTGATGTTCTATTAAAAAAGAAAAAAAATGCTATAAGTTTTAATATACAGAAATTAACGATTCAAAAATTATTTACCAATTTCAATGATTCCTTTTCTTTTTCTTGACAAAACTAAATCACCGTCTTTATCAAAGATAGTACCATTGTTATCATTTTCATTATCAGGATAAGTGAATTTGAACTTAGAAATCACATCTGAAAGAGTTTTAATTTTAATAACTTAAAGTTATATAGAAGTAATGTTTTACAATATTTCTCGGAGGTTTTAAAAGAAAATTATTCCTCAAAAATATAATCCATAATATGAGTGACTAAAAGATTAATAGTAAAATCCCTAAAAATATTTCAAAGAGATACAAGAAGAGATACACTATCGGCCTTGTATAAAGTAGAGCTTCAAATTTTTTTGGTATATCACCATTTCAGCATGTTTTAATCAATACAAAAAAAAAACTACAATTACCTTTAATAAATGCTTTAAATAGATATTGTTTTTTCTTTTTCTTTTTTTTTTAATTGGCTAAATTAAAATATCGCACTATCATTAAAAGTTTTTATGATGAAGTTCACAATGAATGATGATAAGAAATCACAGAAAATTTAAATAAAGGGTGTGAGTAAGTTTAAATTTAATCTTATAAGTAAGTTAACTAGAATTATTTACGAATCAAATGTACAGAGGTAAGAATATTGCTTCAAAGTTTTCACAGCTTATGCTCAATTCCTAAATATTTCCATTATTCAAAGGTTATAGGTATTGAGTGATAAGCGAGATATGTTTTTCCTCGCTTTGCAAGAGATTTGCGAAGTAAAAAAAAATAAAATGTAACTAGTCTTTGTAAGTCTTTTCATTTCCCTATTATTCTCACATCTCAAAATAGATATAAAATTGTAAATTATTTTATAAATAAATTAATTGTACAATGAAATTTTAAAATCTACTCACGTCCATTATCACAGTCCACTGGATGAAAATTAGTCTCCGCATAGATCTCAGATGATATTTCATATGGAGCGCTGCTCATTATGTCAAATTTTTTTTTTTATAAATTTTTAATGCAACAGGTTCTCTAAAACAAAAATAAAAACAATAAATTTAATGCTTAATTATTTAAACTATTGACAAATTAAAATAAATCGGAAAAAACATTACTTTTAAGCCCGAATTTTTGAATTTCTTTCAGAAAGAAAGACAAGCGTAAACTATTCATCATTTAATTTATTTTTATCGAAATAAATTTGCAAATTGTATAACTTTGTGCTAATAAACAAAAATCTATTGCAAACATTAATTTTAAATCTATTTTTAATTTGAAACTGAAAAATAGTGTAAATGTTGCGTTTGTTTACTTCACACATTCACTTGGTCTTGGCTTTGACATTATTTGGCACCAACAAGAAACCAGCTGTTGATGGATAGGTGGAATGTTTTACTAAATACTTGATAGATTTTTTTCTTTTTTAGATTTTTATTTGGCGGGTGATTTAATTTCATATTTACAAGATTCTGAAATTGACTATCTAAGATTTCGCATACTAAAAATAAAACAATTTTAATTTTTTCGCGAATATATTTTTACAAGCGATATAACAGTGGGTCTTTAGATCTTTTAGAATCGTATGTGTGTATTTTTTAAAGGTGATTGGCTTTGAAATGATTAATGAAAAATCAGCCACCAATACAGAAAGTTGGAGTAATTAAAGCAAGGCTATTGAAAATCCATGAGTAGTACAAATGCTTAAGTTTAACTGAAAGCTCAATTGAAAGACCGTTAATAAAAACACTACTAAAATTTATAAATACAATAGAAGCAAGAGTGGTGACCTTATACAAAAATTAATTTAAATACAAAGCAATTCATTTGCATGGAATATCACGGTAATAAATGCCTGCACTGCAATGAAATACTGAAGATAGTAGAACATTTAGTAAATCAGTGTGTGAAAAAAAGTAATTTTTAATCATCCTCTCCTCCCACTTTTAAAATGGCACCATAGACTTAGTGACCTACCAAGAAGTACTAAAAAAATGAATATAAAAAATTTTACCCATTTCTCAAAAAGATTCACCACCACTGTTCTAAACAGTTTCGATTTAAAGTCTATCGTACGATAATAAAAGCTGTTTTAATGGATGATTTTTGTTAAAAATGAATGAATATTTTGTTTACTTAATTTAAAAATCTTAAGATTTTTGTTAAATAATTTTCAATAATTTCAAAGTAATGAATTAAATAAATCTTTTTATGAATAAAAGAAAAAGGAAAGAAAAAATTTATTCATACTTTCAAAAAGGAGAATGTTAAAAGCTAATACAATTTAAAGAATGCAATAGATTCAGGGAAGAGTTCTTAAAAGTAAATTGGAATATACTTCTTTTTTTTTGTTTTTCCTTAATTAAATTCTTTGAATTCTTAAAAATATTCTCCCTATAAAATATCCTCAAACATTTCAAAATATTTAATTTTAATATTCAACATTTGATCACTTTGGTTCTTTTTTTTTCATGGAATTTTTAATTTAATTTATTGGCTTATTACTGGTGTGATTTAACTTTTTTTTCTTTATATTTTTTGGTATCTGTTAGTGCTATTTTCATTTCTGTTTCCTTCTTTTGTTTTAAATTATTTTATAAGAAACGATCTTGGATTAGATAAAATCAAATAGAAAAGCGATCTCTAGTTATAGCCTATTGAACAAAGAAAAAAAAAAACAAAAAACAAAATAAAGTGTTAATAAAACTGACTGAAAAATCGTACAAAATTAAGGCAAGGACTAAACAAAACAAAAATG
>JXPE01055059.1:4599-18424 GCA_001015215.1 Holcocephala fusca
TCATCGCCAAAGGATTTTATATTTCCAGAAACTATTCCAGAAGAAGCATCAAGTGTAGAAGAAGAAAGAGTTGTAATATTTCGTTTACCTTCCGGGCCTTATTTAATGGATCCATCATTTTATACTGTAAAATCAAAAATAGAAATTTAACTTATCTGTAGATTCATTAGTTACTACACCTTTTTCTTTTCCTTTTTTTTGCTGGTATACTTCACAGGCTGATGCAAGCCTTTTACAACAATCTCAAAGTAGAAGAGGCAGTAAGCAATCTATTCAATCAAAAGAGAAAGTAGAAAAGACCTCAACAAGATTTGAGTTTGATAATGAAAAAATACAAGGTCAAGAGAATAAGATAACTACAGGCACTAAAACAAGTTCTTCATCCGAAAAGGATCAGTCAGACGAAGATGATAAAATGTTTAACAATTGTGATGTCGGAGCCGCTACTTTTTTAGATGTTGCAGTCCTTAGATGCCTTTTTATTTCGCACTGGCAGGAAGAAGGGGTTTATTGGAGTCTTCATTATCTATACAACAGGTAAGGATTAGTCATGTGCTAGTTTCGTTATCTTTCCTATTAGTTTCTGATATGAAACCTTTGAGAGTCTTCCTAAATTTTTTATATTCGCTCTAATTTCCGAAATGTAGAATTTAGTAAAGAAAGTAAGGAAAATCTCCATGTTGTGTTTTCAAGAAAATTCATATAAGGAATGGTTATATTACTACTAAGATTCATTGAACTTGCACTTATGCACTTACTTACATTTTTAAAGCTACATTTTTATAATTTCCTACGGCCGTTATTGATATGAATTTTAATTTCTTTAAGTCTGAAAGTCTAGACGAACTGCCACAAAGACCTGCATATGTTCCTGCATAGATTCCTTTCTAGGTCACATAAAATTCAAACTTTCTATTTATTACCAAACTCCTGTTTAGGACTTCTATCATAGTTTCCGGATCATATAAGTCTGTTCGTTTTTATGCATAAATCTTTTTCTGGCAAATAGCTTGATCTTGCTTCTGCAGCATAACTAATCTTCTCTATAAGTAGTAGATGTGAATTACATTGAAAATTTCAACTTACTATATGATACCACTTGAATTCTTTTCATAACCTCTTTAAGGAATTGTTTTGTAAGCAGACTATTCAGATATAAAAGTTAATCTTTCTATATATTATCGGAAATTTAATACAAAATACATAATACAATAATACAAAATTTAATACAAAAAATATTTGTTCTAGTTTTAAAATTTCTTTTTTTTCTAGTAAAACCGATAAAAATAGACTTAGTTTCATTTATATAAATTTTCTGTTCTTCACGCAATTACCTTAATAAGCAAACACAAAAACAGAGATGAAGACCTCTCTGGCATTTCTTCCGAAACTTTGCAATATAATTGTTAGAAATTTGTAGTGGGAAATCGAAAACGTTGAACTTTTAAGTTATCATCAATTTCTTAGAATTTCAATCATTAATGCACTTCTACTTTCAAGTGTAAATTGAAAGCCATCCATTTTGGCCAAAGTTAGTAATAACTAGGTCCTTCAATTAAATCACTAAATATGGTGATTACAAGAAAAATTTGAAATGTGTAATTTCTTAATGAACATAAGAACTTCCGAGCCTTCTTATATTATTCTTGCGCGTATTTGTAGGCTTCGCGAAATTGGCGAAGAAAATTCAATGCCACCTCAACAACCAAGAAAGCGATCTAACTCCCTTCCGATTCCTCAAATTGAAATTTCACTTTATCAAGGACCAGGAAGTAATAGTCGAGACAGTCCAAGTGGAAGCTCTACAGCGAAGGATTATATTGAGATCCCGGAACCCTCAATTATAGGTCTCGCAACTGGTAAGTAATCACTCTATCCCATTATAGATTTTGTTGTTTCGGTTATTTTGTTTTTTTTCTTTTATTTTTATTTTTTTAATAAATGTAGAAAAAGAAACCTCTTTCCAATCTACCGATGAAAAAACAGATGACATTAATTCATTTGGTGAAAGAAAGGGCAGTGAAAAAAAGAAACGAGTAAAAATGGCTGACCTTAGAGCTTTGATAGAGACTAAAATGTTTTCTAAATCTGAAAGAACTCTAGAGAAGGTTGGTTTAGAAGCAGCTTCAAATGAGACAAAACTAGAGCATGCTGTACGTTACAAAGATTCATCTAAATTTTTATAAAAAGCAAATTTTCAATGAATTTAAATTAAAGGACTATCACAGAAGCTTGGATACTGGGGAGAAGCATTTATCACGTTCTGCTTCTATGATATCTCGTGAGCCTCCGAGTAATCTAACTAAAGGAAAGAGTATGCCAAGCTTAAGGTAAATAAAATTATGCAATTAACCCAATAAGTACAGATTTGATAGCTACTTCTGTAAAAGTAAATGTCTGAATGTCTCTTTTATAACTCTACAAATAAACTTTCCTCCTTTTACCAGCTGTCTTCTAGATAGCGGGTAAGTTTTGCATCCAAGTTTGCTAATTATGAAGTACTTTGTGCATGAAATAATAAAACGTTTCTTTCTCATACTTTTATTTCTAAAATATTTTTATTGAAAATGTATTGTTCTTAAAATCTCTTGGAAAAGAAGTATCTATAAAGCTTTAAAGGTCTTAAAATTAAAATCAAATTTTACAGGTATGTGGAACCACCAAAACCAATAAGGCCATCTCAATCATCAGGTCCTCGTACATCATTTTTTACTAGAAATCCAATTATTACCGTAACTGAACATACGCCGACCCCTTCACCAGATTATTTAAAACGACAGGTCAGTTTACATAACATATTGACAATATTAAAGAAATTTTATTCACATTACTTACGTTTTAGGGGTCCTTTGATTCTCAACTAGATGCTCTTAGTACTGTTGGTAGTATCGCAGGAGGATTTCGAAGTCATATGCTTCGATCTCATACCGATTCGCACATTGATTATAGCGGAGCCGATGAGTCTGAAGCACCTGGATCGTCATTTTACATTACAAGAGATGGTGGAATTGATTATGAAATGGTTTTGTTAGCTGTCTTTACAGTGTTTAAAAGGGATTCAAATACTTGCTCTCTTCGTGTCTTGGAAACAGGCTTAAATATATGCGAATTACTTCTTGACCTTGGCGTTTTGAAATTGGGTGGAGAACATGCCCATGAAATTTCTATGGGAATAATAAAGCGAGCATTACTTCACCTCGGATGCCCTCATGGATGTAATGAAGGTATTTTTTGATATCGGAAATTCCAAATCACTGACTGTTTAGTTTGACTCGATTATATCTTCCATCTACCACACTACAAATTTGTGGTTTGAAATTTTTTGAAGTTCGGCATTTTTATCGCTTTAGTCCGCAATATATTCAAAAATCCTTTCGTATGTACTCAATACAAAAATTCTTAGAGTCAACTTTGATGATTTCTATTCTAATCAATTGTTAGCTGTGTATCTGAAGTCTTATTTTCCAGATATTTCCAAGGTTTTATAACAAATATCCCATACAAAAAATACAATAATCGATGTTGGTATATTCACAGTGCTAATTAGCCACTTTCAAAGCAGCTTAGAACCTAAAACTGATATATTTTTATTATTTACTATTTTTACGTATTTGTGTACTTTTTTGTTTCTTTCCCGAAGATATACTTTCTACAATGCTTTATTGATTGATAAGTCACGGGATAAGTTTTAGTGGCTGTAAAGTATGACACTTAAAAATTTTAAAAATAGTACTAAGATAGTAAAAATATTTAAAAAAAAAAAAAACTAGAGTTACGATTTATAAATTATTTAGAGATTCTGAAAGCTATAGAAAATAAATAATCCAAGAAGGGCTAGTGTCTCGTTGTGGAGTGATCGCATAACTTGTGCTACACTTACTATATAATCTAATTTTATGAAAAATAGCAGTAAAAGCGTTGAATTAACTCACATTATATACTACATTTTTCAGCAGGATATTGCTGCTGCCAACACTTTGATCATGGCATAGGATAAAATTACCAGAAATAATAAAATCATCATTTCATTATTAGAAACGTTGCAACTTTTTGTTGCATTAGTCTGACCAGTACTAGTCTGACAAGCTTGAAAGTTCGTTACTATGCTAGCCATATTACATATTTTAAGAAGAATATTCCATAAATTCTTAAATTCCAACTCGCTCCACTTTTCACAAATATTTTCTTTTTAATTCTCCTCCTCAATACTGGGATACAGTTTAATTTTTCTCTTAAGATTAACAGTTTTACCCTCTTTCTTCGATAATGAATTTATCAATAAAACACTTTTTTTTTTACTAATTATGCTAATTGAGCAACAGGTCTAACTAATAAAACACCTCGAAACCAAGGCTGTTACCAGTTGCACTTCCTCTCTACACGAATAAAATGAAAAAGCCTTTTTTATTGCCCGAGTGAGTTGAGGAAATTACCCTTACTTACAGGAAAATGCTCCTTTTCATCATAAAAAAGGACTCGTCGTAATCAACGTTTTTCTTATGTGCAAACAAAAACAGGTATCAAGAAAATGATATTTGCAGTATTTACTTTAGGAGCACACCTAGTGTGACAGCCTAAAAAAAGGCGATTTTTAGGAATTTTTTTAAAGAAAACTACTAGATGAAATCTTTTAAAATTTTGAGGATATACTTATGCATATTTAGTAAATAGAGAAGGCATTTCCTATACAATGACTTTCGGTTGTGAAAAAAAAATTTGAAATTTAACAAAATGGCGTACTTTCAAAACAAAATGTCGAGTTTGTGCCTAAAAATCGGTGATTTTTGGTCTGCCAAAATCACATTTTTCATGCAATCGAAAAAGTGGAAGGTCATTCTACGGAGAAAAGTATACAAAATAAGCAGATAAAAAATCAAAGCGATCGGGTGATTTGTGTTCGAGCTACAACTGCAGCCAATTAGAGAAATACTGTTTTGAGATAAGCGCGTCTATAGATAAAAGGATCGATTTTATGGTTTTCAATACATCAAAATCATACTTACTTACAATTAATCTGCTATTTCTGCCCATATAATTCACCTTCATCTTCTTTATAATTCTCCTGCTGGGCTCTTGAAGCTCTCTTCTTTGAGATAATCGACCCTCTTTCGTGGCAGCCTGTTGGCGATGTTCTGCTATTCGTAGTCTCATTTCATCTCTGCAATCTATTGCCACAGGTCCAATTATCACCCCATCACATTAAACATTTTCAGAATTGAAGAATAACCATCATTGAATATTGACGTAGCAAAGTAATTCGTCAATTCAATAGTTATGAGAGAGAGAGGTCTTACTTTTTCTTTCTAAGCTCTTATCGGCTTTCTTCAAACTACGGGATCGTGATCCCATTCTTTTCTTGACGTGTAGATAGCACTCTAGTTTTTCTACAGGAATATCACATCGATTCAAATCTAATAATCCGTTATATGTGGTACTATCACAATCACCAGTATACCACAAAAATTTCACACCGTACTTACTAATCGAGTGACCAAGCATATCTTTCACACTGTTGAATTCCATTTTTGAAGCTGATCCTTCATGATTTATGTCGCAATCATTTTCGTGTAGTGAGAGCCATTCTTCGTAAGTTTCAAGATCACTGTCTTTTTTATTTTCCCAAAAGACACAATCCTGACAGTAATCAGATTTTGCTCACCAATCGNCAAAGTAATTCGTCAATTCAATAGTTATGAGAGAGAGAGGTCTTACTTTTTCTTTCTAAGCTCTTATCGGCTTTCTTCAAACTACGGGATCGTGATCCCATTCTTTTCTTGACGTGTAGATAGCACTCTAGTTTTTCTACAGGAATATCACATCGATTCAAATCTAATAATCCGTTATATGTGGTACTATCACAATCACCAGTATACCACAAAAATTTCACACCGTACTTACTAATCGAGTGACCAAGCATATCTTTCACACTGTTGAATTCCATTTTTGAAGCTGATCCTTCATGATTTATGTCGCAATCATTTTCGTGTAGTGAGAGCCATTCTTCGTAAGTTTCAAGATCACTGTCTTTTTTATTTTCCCAAAAGACACAATCCTGACAGTAATCAGATTTTGCTCACCAATCGATGATTTTTTTACAATATGTGAAATATGGCCACGTTTTTTCCGCGTGCCATCTCTCAAAATAGTCAATTTTGTCTTTGAATTTTCTTTCTGCAATGTCAGCTTCTTCTCTTTTTCTACAGCTCTTTGCATCCTGGTTTTACAAACTGATTTTGCTGCTGTCATTAAATTCGTGTAACATCCAGCGAAAGTTTGGTGATAAAATTTACTTGCTAAATCCATTAAACCGCAAAAAATATTAATTCCGTTTATTCCGATATCTAAAACACGCATCACAAATACTAAACGTCTATTTATTTCAAATGCATTTTTAATCATAGGCCTGGAATTGATATACGAAACACCGCATTCACAAATCACAGCAATTTTGAAGCCTAATCCTTGCTGATTGATTAAAAGTCACATTTTTTTTACAAGTTTTACACACTACTAATTTACTAATTGCATAAAAAACTACAATAAACTCAATAATACAATATCCATGAGTTGAATCAATTACAGCATTTTCATTTTTATTTTGTAGTTTAAAAACTACGAATTAGACTCGTCTTTTGTAGTCAAAGTTTCATTTTGTTGCTAAGAATCCTGTTTTAGTTAAGCCTAATCTTTTTAAAAATGTGTTATCAAGTAGCATATTAGGAAATGCCTTCAAATAAAATATTCTTTTATCAAATATCTGCGAATAATTAGAACTAATTGCGGTTATACACTCTTTTTTTATTCATAGGAATTCGAGGACCTCCAGCAGAATTTCTTAGAATACAATGTCAAAAGATTCTATCTAGAATGCTCAGACAAGTTAGTTCAAAAACAAAAACTTATCTAAGAACCATGGTAAAAACTACACCTTTGCATGAACTTATGGAGTTCTTTCATGCTTTTGTTGGATATTGCGTGGATCCTAGCTCCTTACTTTCCCCTCTGAGTAAGTTCAAATATTTTAAAGATCATAATTTAGCTAGTATTTACAGGGGCACATGAAGCTTGTAGGAGTTCACTGCAGAAACACTAACAATTATTCTAACAATTATAACATTTAGTATTTTCGTATTTCATAATGCTTTTAGTAGATGCTTGCATGCCATTTTTTTATTTCATCATGTATTGCATCCAGATCATAAACGAACGACCGGATTTAAAACTCTCCCTTCCGATCTTGGTGGAATATCAGGCGGGCAAGGTGGATATGCAACAAATTTTAGTGGTGGTCTTAGCGGTGGAGCTGAAAGTCAAATAATTGCTGCAGTCTTTAAAGCCTTAGTTACACGATTCGTTCAATCCATAAAGGAGATACGTTCTCAAGAAAATTTAGCCTTACAATTTGATATACGTCAACTGGTAACATATGTAAAAGGAGCACATGGAGGTCCTTTTAGGAGAGTTGCCCTTAGTGGAATCTTAGCTGCAACACCAAGACCACATAAAAAAGCTCCTAATATGCAAACAACACGAGTAATAAGGTAACTTTCTGTTGAACTCCTTCCAGGATTACTAATAGTATTGATCTATAGGCACATTCCACAAAGTGAAACTCAAAATAATCAACAAGAAGATAATAAAAGCCAAAGAAAATTATTTTTCAAAAAAAGAAGTACTTCCTCAACATGCGCTGTGGTAATTACATAAGTTATTCATAATCAAAGAATGCAAGATTACTTTCTACATTAGAGTCTACTTGAAACTGAAACTCTTGAAGAGCATTGCAGAATAAGTCAGAGCCCCCTAGGAAATTTACGACGAAAAACAACAAATATACGACCTACTCTTACTCCAAGACATAGTGAAAGAGCCTTGTTATCAGATTCTACATCAAGTTCCGAAAGAAATTCGCTTGGCAGACTTGGCGGTATAGTACGTTGGTTCCGCGGAAATACAAAAGAACGTTGTTCTGTTGATCTTGAATCAGGGTCTATTAATCCAGATATAGCTTCTACATTTATACGACGTGGTTCTTTGAAAATCCAAGGACGTCGTGCTGGCGATGGTATTGGACGATCACTTCAAAGAGCTAGACGAAGAGTTGAAAGACGCTTGAATCGTTTGGGTATTGTTAAAGGAAAAAAAAAAATAGGAGGAACAGAAGAAAGTGCTGGAAGCTGTAAGATTTTCTGCTAAAAATATCTGAGTCATTGTAAAAGTTTAAGCATTTAAAAAACCTTTGTTTACAGATTTAAGCCGCAGAAGTTCTTCTGATTTAGGAGAAGGACCACGAGAATCCGAAGTTATTGTATTAAAAGAACGAAGACTAATTTCAATAATACCTGTAAAGGATGGCATGTTTAGATTCAGTTTTTTGCTAGAAACATGTGCACCTGGTACATTTCCTGATCCTCAACTTGTAGCAGCTGTCTTAGATTTGGTAAGCTTAAGAAGATATTAGACGTAGAGCAGAGGGGAGAAAGAATAGAACCAAAAGGGAGAGAAAGTAGGGCAAAGAGGATAAGATAATGAATTAAACTGCAGATAGAATAATGAAGACGAGGAAAGTAAAAAAGCAGCAGTAATACAGAAAGTGAGAAAACCCGACTCCTTTTGCTTTATGAAATTTTCCGAGATTAGAAAGGAGTTAAATTTTCAATAGAATGAAATATTTGAAAATAGCTAGTATATCTGCTTTCGTCAAGATTTCTAAGATTGCAATAAGCAAATGTTAAATATTAAAAATATCCTAGGAGGATATATAACTAATATAGCGACTACTTTAACTCTTAAAATTGCCTATTTACATCTCGTTCTACTAATAACTTCATTTAATTAAGTTGAACGTGTGTTTTATACTAAAATTGTTAAGAAATAAAACAATGACGAGCAGTTATCGTAATAGACTCCAGATCTTGTTAAGTCTCTTATAATTACAATACATAAGTACGAATTTGCGGCTTACGATTAATTTCAATATCTCACTAGCTGAAAACTATAAAATTTTGTAGAATGTCCCAAAGTTTCTTTTTGAAAACAAAATTGATTCACTCAACTATAGTTTTCATAGTCGTAAAAATTGAATTCAACTTTTTCCATAAGATATTAACATAATAAGCCAAAATTTTATCATAATAACCAGGAGATCATTATAGTAGTTATTTAGGAAACCCAGGGTGATATAAGATCTTCTTCAAAACTTGAAAAATGGTTCTTCTGCCATCACAATTCTTGCGAAAACTATACAGAGGTGATAACAACCACAATTGGATTGAGACTATTCTCTAATCGATTCCTAATTTGAAAATTCTTATTCGAACTTTCATTACATATATTATAGTTAAAAAGAAAGATCGAAAGGTTCTAGACCTGATATAAGAACGGAGCCCTTAATGGGTTACCTAGCTTTTTGTATTAGATGAAAAAATATATTTGAAAAATTTTTGAATTCAGTCGATTTGTTACTAAACACCTCAACTTGTAATGTTTTATGGAGTTGCAAAAAAAGTTATGGTTGAACAAAAAATGTTGACTATCTAAACCAAACTCCAAATATTAAAAGCTGCATTTGAGTTTTCATTGTCTTATGACTTCCAATAAAATTTGTTTTACTGCTACAACCCTAAAACCAAAAACCAATACAAGCACGAAAAGCTCCTCATTATCCTATCAACTTTAAGGATAATGAAATAATGAAAATTAATTGATTATTCGATATTTTTTATTTATCTCTTGCGACCATTTGAAATACTGTGTCTTCTTTGTTACACGACAATATTCCGAGTTATCAAATGGAAATTACATTGAGCAGTTTCACGAAAAGTTCGTTCAATATACCCAGAAATTCTTAGTACTCATAATTCTGCTGGCAAATATTTCTAAAATCAAAATTGTGATTGTAAGAAAATAAATACACAATTTTAAGTAAATACTGAAATTCTGAATATTCAAAATTCTGAATATTGTAGCAAAACATGATGATCGTAGATTTACATACACAGGTCCTCTAAAATTGAAAATATTATATTTTTAGAAGTAATGAGAAACAGTGTTGATTTATTTTAATGATTCTAAAGATTTTATAATTTCACGAAATTACAATATTACAAGTCTACGTTCCAAAATTTAAGCAAACTTTAAAAGTAAAGATGAGTTCAGAAACAATTCGTTCGTAGAATTAACAAAGCCAACGCTACATGAATGTGAAGAAAACATTAGAAAATTCGTTTTTTTTTTAAAATTATTACATGGGCTTTTCTTCGTTTTCGTCTGGGATTAAAGCCTGAAGACAATTTATTTAATAAAATAACAATTTATTGAAGTAAAATTTTTTTTAAATAATTGTTTTAATTTTTGCAGCCACAAGCTCCAGTAGTTGCGAGGGCTGCATTACTTTTAGAATGTGCTCATTTTGTACATCTTTGCAATAGAGGAAGTTGGCCAGCGTGGATGAAACAAAATTTAGCTTCATTTCGTCCATCTGGTCCTAATATAAATCCACGAGCTCCTTTATCCGTTGGAGCTAGACGTACGCATATTCTTCAAAGGGCTGCTGGAAAAATGTTTTATCAAGTAAATCAATTTCATTTTTCTAATTAAATCAAATGATAAATTTTCTGTTCACTAAATGTACTCCAATTCTACTTGATTGATTCCATTTGGATTCTAGCAACTTCAAATTGATTATCAATCAGCTAAAGAATAGAAAAGTATCAAATTACATTGCAAAAAGTTTAAAAAATTTCAAAAAATTCAAAAAACCTAATGCTTCTTTCTACCTAACATTTTGAAAAGTGAGCTTTCCAACTAATTTTTAATACGAAAAAAAAGTAATAGAGATAATGTCTAATCACCTTGAACTTTATATATCTAGGTGTTATATTGCATTGCTAATATAAAAAAGATCTTGAAGTACAAAAACGGATATTTCAATAATTTCTTCTATACTTTCATTTTTCGTATGTTTTTCATTTTAACTTTATTTATGTTAAACTTGAATTTAAAAACCCTTTCATTTTTCTATCACCAAACGTGCAAGAAATTTTCAACAAAAAGAATTTGTTTTCAAATATTTGACCACAATTTCTTAAATAATGCTTTTGATATCATTAGATAACTTGCTACATAAAGCACCAGAATCAGATGATTAATCCATTGTTAAAATCTGAATTAATACACAATTGCTATTGCCTAAATAATCCACAAATTTCCAATACTGCAAATTATAGAAGCAATGGATGAATTTGAAAGCTTAAAAGAAAATCTTCTATCTCAGACATAAAGTAGTATTCTGTTTTTAAAAAACTCTTGCACGTTTGCTTGAGAATTTTGATTATTAAAGATCGGTGGTCATGCACTAAGATTGAAAATTTACGTGGAAAAAATCCGATGCTGAAGCTCAAGAAATCTTTTATGGAATTCCTGATATTGCTGACACAAGGATTAAAGCCTAGAGTTAAAATTGAAATCATAGTCAAACGAATGAAGAAGTTCAACTTTCCCATCACAAAAAATTTCAACATCTCAATGAAATGCCCGAAACAAATGGTGATCTTTGATTACAATCATCAAAGAACCATCATGACAGACAAAATCGTATGTGGAACAAGGATCCTATCAGTTTATAATGGCAACTTCACACAAAAATTTCATAGAATAATGCAAAAAAGCTGATCTTACGTGTTTTAGATTATACCACTTATTCTCTGGGACGACGAATAACATAATAGAAGGGTTGCCTAAATACGGTTGGAAAGTTTTACATAGTCTGGAGCATTAGTTCTGAAGACTTTTACTTATTCCTAAAGTTAGGAAAAACATATAAAACCTACCTTAGTGTGGACTTTTGATTTTCGGCATTTAAAATACCTGAAACTTTTCATTTAGCTGACTATACTGATTGGACTATTAGATTGATGAAATTCCTTTATTCTCCTTAATAATTTTTATATTGCACACTGTATGAAAAATTAAGATTTCTTCCATTAGATTTGTCCTGCTTCATTAAGCTCACTTTCTGATTTATTAAACGTTTTTGCATGTTCAAAATTACCTACGATTTATTTCAAGGTAAACTCGATGAGATTTATAGTGAACGTTTTTGTTTATTTATTGCAAAACAATTAATTAAATTTTTTTAAAAGAATTACTTGTTGGGATGTGTTTTTATTTTATTTCGAATGTGCTGGACAGGAATTATTCGTTTTCATTTGTTTAGAATGTATGAAGCATTAAAATGTTTTCCTTTTATTCTTGCTGCTTCAGTCTTGAGCAAAACCAGTCGCGAGTTCATATAGTCTAATACTTAAAAATGTGCACTTATGGCGATCAGAAATAACCTGTAATGGATAATTTATTTTAATTAATTACGAATGATTTAATTACAACAAACAATAGTAAGAAATGCAGTTTTTTAGTAAGTGTCTATCTGTATTAGTCTACAGATAAGTTAACTTATAAACACTTCAGACAGTATTGCTTAGCTGTGATATTATCCAATACCAGTTATTCTATTGACGATAAAAAATAGACCATTATTATAAATAATTGGAAAGCTGGTAAAAGTTACGAAGAATACAGTGGATTGGAAGTGAATTGGAAACGGAATGGAAGAAGTGCAAGAAGTATGTACGTGTAGAGTGCGAAGAATGAGAGAATATGAATGTCGAGAATCAGTGAGACTTATTTATTTGCTGATAGAAAGGTTTTGAATGCTTATTAAAATAATAAATTAAACTAAATTATGACTTTTAAAATACATCAACTTTTTCATACACAATTTTTATTATTTTGATTAAAAGTCGCGAAATTATTATCTTTTACGGAAATGGTCATTATCAAATGTGTACCATAAGGCATTATATCGGCTTACCCATTGATGAAGAATTGCTAAAGATTCTTATTGACAAATAGGAAATATTTACTAATAGCAATAAAAAAATAGAAAGTTTTAAGGGGTAAAAAAGTGACTTAAACTAAAAGCAAAATCCTAAATTTTTGGGTGAAAAAAACAAAAGCTTTAACATTTGTTAAGTACTGGTCGTAATTTAAATTTGATATTGCAAGGCAGATGCATACGTGCTGATACTTCAGTTAATATACAAAAATATCTAAAATCATAACGCATTCCCTTGTTATATCTCCCAACAGGGTGCAATTTTCAATGTTAAATGGCATTTAAAACGTCAATCTTCCCCTTTTCATAATGGATCCAAACACGCTTCAACAGCAATGGCAAATAATTCGAATATATTATCAAAATTTTGGTTTGGTAGCAGCTTGGGTCGCTGTTAATGAAAAGCCCCTTTAATGAAAATTGAGTGGCCATTGAAATTTCTTCGAGTTAGTGTTAATAGTCGTGAAAGCAGTTTCGAGTGGAAAGGGTTTAAACATGAAAATATTAATGAAATGGTTTTACAAATTATGAAAAGAAATATTAAGTGTTGAAGATAGAAAAAAAGCAAGTGATAATGAGGTTTGAATATGTGCTAACAAAATATATTAGATTGACATTCTGGCATCTTAAGCATTCGTCAATAAAAAATAGCTCATAATTTGTTTTCCATAATTTTCCGTAACAATGTTTTCCATTTATTCCTTTTATATAAAAATAGCTAAACAAAAACACCTCTTGTTTCATCTTTTTATTACTTTTATTCACTAAAAATTGTATGTTGCCTGCAGTAATTTAAATTGGAAAAAAAACCATAGAATACAACTTTCCCTTTTTTCTTCAGGACAATGCTCATAGAAATGGGAACAGTTCAGGAATCAGAAAATGTATATTTAAATTTCTAAATTTTAGAAGAGAATTGCGAAAATGTTT
>JXPE01055256.1:7525-17938 GCA_001015215.1 Holcocephala fusca
GGTGCTTTAACTCCATAAATCCTAAGTCTAGTCGGTTAAAGATTTTTCTGGGTTTTATGTAAATTTTTAATATGAGTTTTTTCTCTTCTATGAATTCATCTTGAAAACGAAAGTTTATTTAATGCTTTACAATTGCAATTGCATAAACTTTTTTTTAAGTTACTTAATATTTCCAAAAGTTTTTCTCTTTCGAATTTTTTTACTATAATTGAATTTTGAAATGAAATTTTCCTTATCATTGTGAAAAACTCTTTTTTAAAGAAACGCACGAAAAATCTTCATCTTCATATGTTTTTCCAGTTAAAAGAAAGTAAAGTCAATACGCAAAAATACATTTCTCATGATATTAAAACCATCAGGAAATTCAAGAAAATATCTTTAATGTAATTTCCCTCTTACTGACCTACAGACTGAATTAATCGGCAAGCAAAATAATTTAGTTTGAAACCCGGTAAAATGGTCTACTTACGTGTACTATAAAACTGGAAGCGAAAGTTGTTTTCAATCATCAGAATATTTCGCAGTAAGATTAGCTTGTAAGATTTTAATTTTACTTTTATACTCGCAATAGATAAGAAGATCTCAATGAAACTTCGTAATAATTGTAAAGCTATTCATGAAGAATAGAGTTGAAAAATTTCTTACTTTTAAAAACAAAAAAGTGAAGGTTCCAAACATACAAACAATTCCCTAAAAATAGGATAGGGTCTTCTATGGAAAGATTAATCTTCTTTTCTTTCTTTTTTTTATTTTGAAGATATTACAAAATAACTTGTCAGCTTGAAATATCTAACAAACTATTTTCTGGTGTATGATTTCTTTAATATCAACTTAAACTTAATCCAAATCGTTTTCAATATATTGAAGAGCCAATTTTATGCACTGTAATTGCAAATAAAAAAGGTTTAATTGAACAGAACAGAACAGTGAACTAACAGATTTTTGTCATCTACAATCTGTGTGTTGCATAATTTACAACAATCTAAATTAAGCGATTGTTTCATGGTTAAAAACCCCATTCAATGTAACCTGTAAGGGAAATCAGTTAAGATTTAGAAATGATCAAATTAACTGAGATATTGCAGAAATAATTTTCCAAGGTATTAGAAAAGTATTTTTATCCTGTGTCCGGACTGAAAGCTCAGTAGTGTAATCATTGAACTATCCGCACAGAAGGTCATGGGTTCGATTCCAACTTAGGACATAAAAAGGATGGACACAAAGAACACATCGCCTAGGTGTTAAAGACCCGAACGGATCCCCTCTAAAAACAAAAAAAAACCCAAATTTTTGTCCTGTCGTTTTTTTTTATTCAAATTATAAGACACTTACTGATCTATCATCGTATTTTATGCTTAAATTTAACTAACAAAATCTTAATTTCAGACCTCTTTTATTAATAGAAAGTAAGTTTACTCATAAATCAAAAATCAATTATAAAGACAGTCTTCAATCACAAAATAATGTACGTGTGCAGAGAAAAATTTTATCAGGTGTCATTCGTAGGTGAGTACAACCATTCGTGAATGATAAGTTAAAAGAGAAAAGGTTAATGATAAAAAATTAATTTTTGTACATAAATTCCCACCTAGGTTTAAACAATTTCTATCCTATGCCTGAAAATTTCAAATCGTCGTTATATAAAGGCACATATTGCTTTGGAAACCACTCAATTAATATCCACCTCATTCCATTAAGGTTTTCTTTTGATTATAGACTTAAAAAAAATCACAAAATTTTTGAAATGAATATTGGAAGAATATGACAACATTTCTTGAAAAAAATGTCCTTATTCATTTAAACAAAAGGCTCTTTTTATTTAATTACAAAAAACATACAGCATTAAATTTTACTTACAAAAAAAGGACTATGTAGGACCTACATCTTTCCTATAACACTTTAATCTAATCAGAGATCTTTTGTACTAAGTTCTATTATTCGTTTCTGTCCAGGTTAAACATTTTAAAAGAATGCAATCATAATTTCGAAAATACATGAAATGTTTCACCTTCTGACACATGAGGGCTAATCATTTGCAAAGCAAATCTATATTCAAGGCAGAACTACCATCATTGTATAATCAATTAAGGTACCAATTTTTGTGATAATAACTTACATCAGAAAGATGTTCAAGAAGTGTTACACCCTCTAACACAAATTCCTATTCAAGGCAGAAAGCTATAATCCAGAAATGAGTTCATGATAATATTTAAAACCATTATGTAATGATAGAAGACTTATCGCAGTTTTCTTGAAGTGGTTGATAAATCTTATTTTATTTTTTTGAGACCGGCTAAGCTCATCTAGTACACAAGATTATATTCTTTTTCTCAATGCTTTAAAAAATATTCTGCTACAAAACAAAATCTAATACTAGTTACCAATTGTTAAGTTCTTATTTAGCTAGCTCATCTATTCTTTCATTACTTTCAATACCTTCGTACCTCGATATCCAAATCAGTGTAAGTTATTTTCACACAGGACCATTAAACACACGTATGTAGGATGACTGCGAAAACACCAACTTTTAGGCAAAATTCAATTTTATTCCTTAACACAGTCTCCTCTCTCTAACATTTCTTTAATACTTCTATAACTTTTTTGTGAAACGATTAATCTTTAGCTTCAAAATACGTTTCAGCTTTTGCAACCACTTTTCCATTGGAGACAAATCTCTTTCACTGCAACAATTATTTTAGGTCTGCATACAAGTTATAGTTCCTAGGTATCAGATTCGCAGAATACGATGGATTAGAAAGTCATTCAAAATGTAATTTGTACAATTTTGCTATTGTTACAATTAACTTGTGACATGATCCATTATCTTGATGAAAGAGCACATTTGTTCTTTTTCATTTGGGGTTATTTTGTGGAGCTGTAATTGTATACCTTAAATGTACAAATAACCTCATATAATATTTTCAATTAATTATTCTTCCTTTCTCAAGGTAATCGATGAATAAAATATTGACACGTTCGAAAATACAGATGTCAAAATCTTACCAACTAAAATTTGCGTTTTCTGTACTTTGGATGGTATTTACATTTTGCTGTCCTTTCACCTAAAAACCGACTTAATTCTGGAGTGTAATCATAATATCCATGTTATATCAATTGTCATATTCTCCATGAAAAAATCTTTTTTATTATTACACTGAAATAATTTCAAACAGTGTTCTAAATCGTCGGCATAGTTACAATTTTCCTCGAATGTGAGCAAACGTTGTATCCATTTATAACAAAACTTTCTTGTAATCAAATTTTCTCACAAAATGATGTATACACTACCTTTTAAAATTTTAAAGGTATAAGTTATCTCATATAACTTCAATTTATGGTTGGCCAAAACAATTTTTTGAGCCTTTTTTATGGTTTCTGGAACAACTGATGAATTGGCACGACTGTTTGCCATATTGTTCAGCAACATCTGTGTTCGTACGGCCGCTTTTAAAATTAGCAAACCAACTCTTTACCATCTGTCTGCATGAATTTATTAGCACAGTAAATTAAGAGTTTTTAATTTTTTTAGAATTATTATAAAAGTAGCATCACATATTTTAGATTCAATTGAGTAGCCTGAATACCCTCTTTAAGCCAGAAGTCTAGTCTTAATACCTTTTATCCCTGTTAACAAACTAATTCTAACGAAGATCTCGATGATTAGAACTTCCTTTCGAAAAGAGTTTGGAGTTTTTTTCCAGAGTTATAGATATTCATAATAATATTCTGTAATATTATTTCGGAACCGTTTTAACCTACATTTATAACCTTGGGTTTAGAAACTCAACTAATTTAGTAGACGAGCATTTTTAAATTCTTTAAATCCAATTGTTTTTTCTATATTCCATTTACTGCAGAAGGTATAATACGTTGATATCTATTCATTTTTGCTAAAAATTATTAAAAATATACAAATATTTCAATCTGAAAAGTAGTAACGATAGAACTACAAATATTAATAGTAGTCTTCAATATTTTTATACTTCTTTTAAAAAGTGTTTTAAAAAGGAAATGGTTTTACACCAATATTTTGGATATTATCTGCTTCAGTTCCTATATAATTCTGTAAAATAAGTATGCAAAGAATAATTTTTCAGATACTTAAGATACACCTCGAGATACTATAATTCGTTTTAAAAATTATTAAATTTTATATACAAAACCATGGTATTTTTTTACAAGAACAAAAAAAAATCAATAGTAAATAATTTGTTAGTAAATTAAAAGTAAAATTAGTTGTTAGAGAACATAGTTCTACCTATGCTTTACCTAACCCAAAATGTGCCTTAACTCCTCCTAAATTTCTCACACGAAATAGTCCAGATTTTTTGAAGTTACAGTTCAGTATAAATCCAAAATCTGATTCTAACACACAGGTTCCATGCGCCAAGCCTACAAAATAAAATTTTACATAATTTCATATTTACAAAAGAAAAATTAACTAATATTACATGCAAGTGTGAATAATAAAAATTAAATTATAGTACAAAATTTATTAACCAGAAATGTGAGCCAAAAAACCAGAAATACATTTTACATCCTAGAACTACCAGTAAAACACAATAATCAAATAATCAATCAAACGAATCAATATTCGAAAATATTGATCAACTTTTTATTCCAATTTGCTAGTATTTAAATTAATTAAAGAATAAGTCTAACGAAAGTCCTAGACAATTTTGTTTAATAAGCTTCCAATTAAATCTAAAGATTATAAAAAAAAATCTACAAAGTGAGAACTATCAGGAGGGTTTCTGCTATATTTTAATCCACTTGTCTCACATAGAAAATCTTACACATTTATTAAAAAACATTTTAGACCCATTAATCATATTTCCACTTAGATTCCTGAAAATGAACACTCTCACAGTATTGTACAATCCTTTAAATAATGACTTTATTATTTACGACATCATAACATTAGTACGTTTTTTATTTTATATCCTAAAAAATTTGACTTACTCGTACTATTCTTTGATCTTATTTTAGGTTATCTATCAAGAAACCTTATCCAGGAACTCCTTTCTATATAATTTGAATCTGTGATTATCATTAATGGTAAATGTTATTATTTTTTGAAAGTACAGATTGTTGTTTATTATCTGCAAGAATTTCAGGTTTTTAGGTTTCATAATTTTCATTCCTTCTTACCTTTACAAATTGAAAATCAAAGTGAATATTTTCGATTAATCGTAAAACAGGTGTAAACGCTGCAATGTAGTGTATGGCTTGAAAGAAATAACATAAAACACCTACTAGAATTGGTTTTAAAAATTTACTTCTGCAAATTTCCCGTTCCAAGATACACTAGACTCAATTGAAGGATCTGATTAGGCCTGGACCAATACACTATCAATCATGAGATCGTGAAGAAATTAAATTTACTCCAAACAACTATCAATGATCTTTTTGAAAAATGTTGGGTACAAGATAAAAGCTTGATATTTAGATTATAGATAAGCTTAGAGAAATTGATTTCACGAAACGCATCAATTTCTGTGTCATACTTTTAAAACGTTATCTAAACCAGGCCTGGCGTACCCAAAAGATTACGAATGCTACTTAAATTTTTTTCGGTATTTTGAGACCACAAAAATAAATGTATGTGTATTTGAAAAATTGTTTTTATCGAGTTGAAAATATAAAATCAAAATAATTAAAATGAAAAAATAAAAATTACACAAATTTTCGTCAATATCACATCGAATTCAATGGGCTGGAGAATATAATCCTTCTTTGAAGAAAACAATGACAGATGATAAAAAGTACAACACTTTTTAACGCTAAATATTATGGTTTAAGTCCTGTGAACCATCCATCTCAAACTGTATAAGACCTACAAATCCACCAAAAATGATCATGTTATCAATATCGTGGTGATATAAGAGCATAGTTGTATTCGTTAAGCTCTTCATACTTAACCGTTTTGGTGCTGATGAATGCCATCGCGATCGTTTTTCATATGAATAAAAAATAATGGCACTAAATGGATCAATAGATCAATTGATTCAGCTCTATATTAATATCAACTATAAATATCAACCAATTCTTTGCAATAAAAGCGTCTTGAGTTGATTAGTCCTAGATATAATTACATGTATTTATTCCATCACGACAACCCACATCTTCACACTTCTAAAGTCACTCTAGAAAAATCATCGAAACTTGGCTGGAATGTACTGCTGCTACATTCTCCACATAACCCTCAAATTTCATCGTCCAATTCCTTTCTGTCTTGCTACTTAAAAAATTTTTGGTTAAGAAAACCATGTGTGAAGGCATACCTAGAAGATTTTATTTGGTGGAAAAAATTTAATAATATTATGGATCTAAAATCATGACTTGCATACTATACTAGATGGCAGGTTATAGACGGTATAGCTAAAATGCTGCCTTCGTGTGAAAGAATTTTTTATTTTATGGTTAAAAACACCAAAAGAAATTTATTGAGAATTCAATATTTTAATATTTGGCGTAGCATCTAAACATTGAGACCTTAGTTCAGTTAATTGACAATTTATTCATAATCAATCCTATTTTTTCATAATTTCAAGTCAAACTAAAACTTTGTCAACTTAAAAGAAAATTCTGATGGACTTCTGAAATCTTATTATGTCTTGTAGNTTAATTGACAATTTATTCATAATCAATCCTATTTTTTCATAATTTCAAGTCAAACTAAAACTTTGTCAACTTAAAAGAAAATTCTGATGGACTTCTGAAATCTTATTATGTCTTGTAGTTCTTTTAGTAATAATAAATTTAAGATAACTTTTTAATATCTGTAAGAAAAAAATCCCACATTCCTTCCCAGCACATTTTGGAAGTAAATTTACAATGAAGCAGTAAACTATTAAGCACCAATAAGGATGGTACTTTTTGAAAAAATCAAGTAAAACAGTGCCAGAAATTATGTAGATAAGAATATTCCTAGCCAATATTGATAATTCGAAGTCTAGTAACCACCGTTTAATTTAACCTGACATTTAGGTGAAAACTGTTGTTAACATAAAGGGATTATTATCACGGTATGAAGACGAAGTCCCTTAAGAATAGAATCATTCTATTGCACTTTCCATGATCCAGCCCGTCATTGGGTTAGAAATTCATTTAATCCCTTCCGCCAGAAAATGGATTCGTATGTCTTCTATAAAAAAAATCTACTCTCTGCAAACTAACCAAAGAATTGACACCGACTGCGCAATGCAAATTTATGGAAGATTTAATTGGATATGAAAAGAAATTTGTTAAACCATAAAACTAACTAATCAGGGACTTGAGTTCATGGCTATACAAAAGGTATGGAGTGTGATCTATTGCCTGACTATTGACTTTCACTTATCGAAAAGTAAATATTTTGGATTACATACACTGCCCTTACATATAGAATAATGATGACAATTACTATAAGTTGATCGAAAACACTGTCACATTAGACAATATCTGGATATTCTTTTCAATATAAAGAAGTTAATCTTACAAATTTTCTGGAAATATTCGAATATATTCTTGACTATTTTTATTTGACAAAGAAATATTAAGAGCTAATACACGTACTCTACTCTCATTTTTTAGCAGCAAAATTATTACTCATTTTCGAAAATATCTAGCAAAAATTCGATAATCCAAAATTTGGATATAGTAAGATTCTGTAGTTAAGTTTATTTTCATAACAAAATAACTCATAGTATTGTTTAGTAATCACTTGCCATTTCATATACTTATAATGTTTGATGTTCCTCAGGGAAACCTTTTATTTATTTGTTGTTTAGATCACTTTTTTCTTAACCGATGGATTGTACACGTAGACTGTTATGCAAAAAAATTCTAGTAGTTGATGTTACTAAAATCTTCAAATATTTCAAAATAAACAATAAAATGTGAATTTTTCTTAAGTTTAATTAAATTTACAAATTGCTTTAATTATGGGATATTTTTTGATTCATACTTTAATTTAATTTACACCTGGTAGAAACTATTTTTTTGATTCATACAATAAAATTGAAGAAAAGTTAAAGCTTTTATATAGGCGACTAAAAAAATGGAAATATGAAATTTTTCATTCACCTTCGAAATTCATACATTAAGTGATTTTGTAGTAAAACAAGTATTTAAGGATATTTTTAGTGTGTAATAGAAAATTTGAATGAATTGAATGCTTTTTTGATTTTTACTCAACTAAAATGCGCTGATTTAAAACAATAATTAATTCATTTTATCCTTTTCATTAATATTGGCTTCAAATCAGATACCAGTTGTAATTTAAATTCATTCTCTTTTTTACAAAACGATGTTTTTTGTAACTACAATTCTTGCTTAAGATTTTATCATCTTTAGATTCCCATTTGATTTCAATTGAACTTCTAAACTGAGTGGAACTTGTAAATCGACAATATTGCCCTGTATGATAACGAAAATGAACAATCCAACAATTCAACCTTCTGGAAAGCTCAGTCTTTGGAAATTTATGATAATTCTTGTACTCAAACTCTTCTCAAAAACTTTACTTTTTCCTCAAAAACGAATACAATTTTATTCTTACTCCTTTTTTTAAGTTACTTTACTTAAATTATTCCAGAGAATAAAATCCATTAAGGAGAACAACTCTATTTCATTTCACATCAATATATTACTTTCCAACCTGAAATTTTTTGTTATAAAAATTCTTACATGTAAAATCAAAAAGAAATGCAATTGCAATATGAGATGGTAACTTTTTTGCTGGGTTTTAATTCTTCACCTTTTCAACATGAACGTGATAAAAACACGTTTGACCACTTTCACTGCAAATATTGAAAACAGATGAAGACGACCTTAATATTTTTCCGGTCAACTTAACTGATAAAAAACAATTATCAATACTTCTTGAAATCATCCATCAACTATTTACCTAACTTATTGCAGTTAGACATACTTTCATTGTAGGTGCAACAAAATGCAATCAATACTTTCTTATATGCAGCACTTAATTCAATTCAATCTGGTGGTATTATAAAAACCTCCACCTTTTTAGCGGTTCAAATATTAAAATTTTCACCTGTACCAAAAAACTTATTAAAAATGCAAATTACTCACCTTAATAGCTGATTATTTATTTTTTTATCAATTTAAATATGTTTTAGTGTCTGCCTTTAAATTGCAGTTGGAACGAATACCTTTTAAGTTTGTGGGTCAGAATTTTTGTATTTACATGAATGTTGGTGACCGCTAAGGTCATGGCATTGAAGGTAAAACTTAAAGAAGGAATATATCTTGAGGTTTTGGTTTTTATCAATTTTTAAAAAGAAAATTAAGGTTGGTTTTATGCAATTCATGTGCAAGAAAAACAAGTTTTTTTCTCTTTTTTTTAATTAATGAAATCAAGCTATTGAGTGGTTGCCATGCATTTCATCAGACAGTTCTTATAACAAGTTAATATCAAACTGCTTTGTTGTAATATCTCTGAGCTTAATGTTATCAAAAAATTGAATGATAAAATTAATTTGTTTTTCGGTTTTACACGGTTGTTTATTTTTAACTTTAACAGGTGAAAAGCATGAATTTTTAACGCTAGGGATAAAAGTTTTATATCAAATTGTCTCATCAATTTAATTTTAATGGACTATTAAACTTAATTTTTATATATACCAAAATATCAGGAAACTGAACAAATCACATCTAGTCTCTTCAAAGAGTAATAACGTTGATACTTAGTTTTGATATAAAATAAATCACACAAAAAATTATAGTGATTAGTTTTTGCAATGCGAAAGGTTTCATAGAACTAATTGAAAAAAAATCAGGGAACAATGCTACTATAGTAAGTCATAAAATTGCTTAGATAACAAATTAAAAGATACACACCCTGATTCAGTAAAAACTACAAAACCCTGTTTCACCACGACAACGCACCAGCACATTTATTTAAAGTTGTTATTAATTGTGTAATAAATTAATGCCGCATTACCACATATTCACTCGATTTCACTCCACATAATTTGTTCCTATTCCCAAATATGAAAAAAAAATTTAGTACAAATGAGAAGATCATCAGCGGATCAATGGCAAATTTTGGAGAACTTTCAAATTTTGGAAAAGTTAAAACAATTGCAGAAGCATTGAAGGAAGTATACGTTCGTAAAATGGGACTGTAATAACAAATAAATAATTTCCTCTCAAAAAATATAAGGTAATTGTCTGAACCCATCCATGTAAAGATTCTTCTACTGGTCTATGAATTAATTCGTGCAGGGTGTAATCAAAAATTCAACCTTTATTTCAAAAACAAAATCAATGAATACCTTAATGAAAATATTGTCCATAGCTAGTCACTACTTTCTTCCATCTTTCAGGCAAATTTACGGATTCCGGGTTCCATGTCGAAAANATTTACGGATTCCGGGTTCCGTGTCGAAAGAATTCCTCACCTTTTGA
>JXPE01055346.1:1147-17139 GCA_001015215.1 Holcocephala fusca
AGTGCATCTAAAATCTTTTTTCTTCCAATTAGATTCTGCGTTAGTAGCCTTCTAACTGGAAACCTAGTTACCTCCAGAGTGACCGAGAGTGCAACTCCAATTATAGGCATCGTAAAATCCCAGAACGGTTTAGACACGATGAGGCTCCTATCCGTCCGGTACCCGTTTATCTTCATATGAACCCAAGTTTTTCCGTAGAAGATACTTGGGTAGCTGCCATAGGTTGTAAGGCCTACTCCTTTATTTTATTCCCTTTCACAGACCTAGGTAGGTGGTTGTTCCATACCCATTAGTCATTATAAGTGCATCATGTCTATACCTTAACATTGATACACTCATATCTTTGTTTTTTTTTGTTTCTTTTTGTTTTTGGAGAGGATCCTCTCGGATCTTTAACACCTAGGCCATCCGTGCGGGTCCATTGTATCCCTCCTTTCTATGTCCTAAGCGGGAATTGAACCCACGACCTTCTGTATGGATAGTCGAATGGTACACTCATATCTTACACATGTTACATTTATTTTGTACGGAATACTCTATATGTGGTCAGAATTTATTTCTTCCGTATCTCAGATACTTATAAGATCCCTGGTAATCTTATTTGATTAGTATATAGTAATATAATAATTTTTATATACCTGCGACTCATTGTTCAGAAGTTACAAAGTATTGCAATTCCATGCCAGGCAATTCCATTTAAGGCATTTCTTTGCAATACTTTTCGCTTCTGCTCTTTCTCATTTTGCGTAGACTGACTAGGGCTGCTACTAGTTTTATTGATGATATGCCTAAAGTAAGACAATCACCGTTCATGGCGGCGAGACCCGCAATGAGAGCCTCTTCCTTTTAGATTGCTTGCATCAACTTGTCTTTACTCGTTTAGCGATGCCTGTAAAAGCAAAAAATGTTATTACTTAATAGCCAAATAGTGATAAAAGGTACTCAATCCAGAATCTTTGTGAAAACTTAACTATCATCCCTGCAATTAAGGAAAATAAATAAGAAGTGTAAAAATAGATAATCTTGAGTAGTAATAAGAAATGAGAAAGAATTTTCCGAAAGGTTCGATTAATCTAGTTTTCCTATACAAATAAATACAAACGGTGAGGTTGTAAAATAAAATAAGAGTTGAACTCAAAGAAGCTACCCTACTTGGCTACATTCGAGACAATTTTACATTTATTACTTTTCGTCCTTTTTTTTTCTTTAAACCGAGACTTTCAATCAAACTTTAACAGTTTTAGTGCCGAAGAGTTCGTTTTTCATATGAATAAAAAATAATGGCACTAAAAGGGTTAAACACTTGTAAAATTTGGCTTAATCGAATAATGGGAAATGGATAAAAAATCTATTATAAAATTTGATTGGTAGAATTTTTCATAAATGCCCAGAAATTCATTAAATATTAAGAATGTGAAGAACCAAACCAAAAAAAATAATTAGAACTAATAATTATTCTTAAAAAACAATGTCAGTTAATAATCCAACACTCTATCTTATTTCCTAATATAATTCTCAATTTACAACTAAATTTAATTTAAATTTAAATCAAGAGTGAAATATAAAGTAATCTAATTTGAGATATTGAGTTGAGCATTTGTAAATTAAAGAAAAATCACAAAAAGATTGAGTTAAATTGGTTTCAATTTAAACCCCTTGTATCACACTTAAAAAATTTAAATTGAAATCGATCAATTGAGTTCAATTGTCGTTTTATCGAATTTAAAAGCACCAGCGCTGCACAATTTTGATAAGCTTTTAAATGCGGAATGAAATTGAAATAAGCTGAGAAAATTTTATAGTTAATTAATAAAATATAGTGTATTTTTGTTTTTACTTCTAATTTAAATATTAATTAAGGTCAATTGAAAGATTGCTTATGATGCTGGTTTAAGGCTCTAAACAATTTCTAGTTAATGTGATTGTTGCCATTATATTGAATATTTTTGTTTTACAAATTTTTGTATGGTTTTTGTGTGAGAATTTTTTTTATTTAGAATGGAATGCGAAGTTTATATAGCTTTTAACTTATTTATCATTTTGTTATTTAATAAAAAACGAATCAAGTAATCTTTTTACTATTTTTCACATTATTTCTGAACGATATCGGCGTATTTTAGTAGTAGAATTAAAAATGATTACGACTATCAATCCCAATCTCAAAAAGAAAAAAGCTATAATGTAAAATGTTTCATACAAATTTTAACTGAGTAGCTTTAAAATTTAATTCGAACCAATCGTTCTAAATTACAACCCTTGATTATTTTTTTTCTATTTATAAAATGGAAAATTCAATGATTTGATTTTTAATCAATATATCACGTATTCGCCGTAGTAATTGTAAGAGCTAAAAATTTATGCTTGTAAGTCAGTAAAAGACTAAATAATTTTAATATCGAAATGAGTAAATATTCTGAACTCTATCTATTATTGTCTTCTGCCACTTAAGATTCAGTAAATATTTTAATGGAAAGACTTAAGAATATGAAGTAAAAGAAAGATTCGAGTTCGATGACCAATGCCTGTCAATCTAATAAAATTATATGTTAATTGATTTTATTAAATGCTCCTAATAACTTAAATACTCACTCGGTACGGAAATAATTTAAGAAATGAACAATAAACAAATCAACCACCATGATGACATCAACACTACTAGTAGTAGTAAAATTATGTATTCTTTTTTTTAAGATACTGAAAACTGTAGTGTAATCAAAATGTAGATTGATTATTTTCTGCATAAATCGGTGATCGCAGTAAAATCTTGGGTGGCACACTTCTTTAAAATCAGCATGAACTCATCCCAAATGATATTTTGTTTTTACACAACTATGGTTCAAGTTATAACTTGAATGTAAATTAAGAAGTATGGGTTTAAATTACCTATTTATCTTTCATATTTACTAGATCTTGTCCAAAAGCTTGAAACCTAAAAAAAGAGCTTAGAAAAGAAATAATTTTTATAGAAGCCCATAACACTGTTATCGAATTCATTGGTAGAAAAGACTTTCGAGCTATTAAAAAGAATTTACTTAATATATGAGAAGTGTGCTTATAATAAAATGAGTTAACTAAAATTCCAAATAAAAAATGCAAATTTAGATAATTAATTGAAAAAATTAACTAAACGGAGAGACTACAAACAAAATTTTAAAAATATTACTTTTATTTTAAAGAACGAACCTTTAAACCAGAATACCTAACTAAAATTAACATTTTTTTCTTACATTTTAGGGGTGCAACGCAATCAAAATTGGTTATTTTGAATGAAAATGGTGAATTTGTAACATCTACAACTGGACTAGGAACAAATCATTGGATTGTAGGAATACCTGAATGCTCTAGGCGAATTTTTGATATGGTAGAAAGAGCCAAAAGGGAAGCTGGAATATCAATTACGCAGCAATTAGAAAGTTTAGGATTAAGTTTAAGTGGATGCGAACAAGTAAGAAACATTTAATTATCTTTAAAACAAGACCATATTTTTTCAAGACTATATTTTAGGAAGCTACCAATAAAGAACTTGAAAAAGAATTAAGAAACTCATTTCCAGATGTTTCGAAAAGCTACGTTGTGTGTAGTGATACAATTGGTAGCATATTTACAGCATCTTCAAATGGTGGTCTAGTTGTAATATCTGGCACTGGATCAAACGCTCTGTTGAGAAATCCAGACGATTCGACTTATAGTTGTGGAGGTTGGGGTAATTTTTTAGGAGATGAAGGAAGCGGTAAGTATTCCAAAAAGTTTAAGAAAACTGTAATAATTGTTAAGAAGCATTTCTTTAGTTCATCTTATCTTCTCCATTTGCCTTAAAGGGTTAAAACTAGAAAAGAATTAAATGCTTAAATTTCTCTTCGTAACTTTTGCAATTTGGGGTTATTAATTAATTTGGAAAGAAAAGTAGTCCAGCAACCATGCCAAATGTGGACCCATTGAATACCCTCGATAGGAAGCTTCATCCTAAAATTCCATCACCTGACAATTTGATTCTCCTGAAAAATGTTATTATTAGTTCTGACTTGATAACCCTCACTCCAAACTCCTGTAAAAGTTGAAGTCAATACTTATTTAACATATACTTAGTCTCTAGTCTAGTCTAGTTTTTCGTAACGCTCCACTCAATAAAAGAATGTTAGTACAGAATAGTATTAGGTATGAATGCCTCTCCTAATTAATTGTTCTTCATCAATCTTTGAGGCATAGAACTCCTCGAACTAAAACATTATAACATGCTGTAGTCTACAGAAAATGTTTTAAGCTTTAAGTTTAGATTTTTGATCAATATTCTAGCTCCTCGGGTACGAAAAGAATGGTGGTCATTCAGTTTATCCATCCATTTTATAGTTATTTGCTCATGAGATGTAACCTAGTCGCTGGCATTCAAGAAGTACAAATTATTGCGGGTGTAGGCTCCTTTTTCATATACATATGTGAATTAGTGTTACATTTATATCGAATTCCAGAACGTTGCTTGATGTAGGGCTTTGTGCTTTTTTAATCTCAGATAGAATCTTAGCGCCATGGCTTATCTTTGGTCTTATGATTAATGTATACACCCATTTAATCACAGCTAGGTTTAACTCCCAGCTCTTACTTATAGTGTTAATAACAGAGCCAAAAGATTTAATAGCTAAATTCTTTTTTCTCTGCATATATTTGGAGAAGCTCAGTTTTGCATTTAATGTGACCTTTAGTTTTTGAGATTTAAAATTAAAATAAATTTTAATACATTTTTGAATTGTTTACTCTATTTGGATGATATTATTTCCAAGTGAAAGTTTTACCAAGCAAAACTACTTCTATTGACTCAATCATAGACCTAATTACTATACTGAGATTTTCTTGAACTTGTAAGTCATTAAATCGTCTCTTGAGACCTTCTTTTTGAGTTCGCAAATTTTCTTAGTTAGCTTTCGGAAGAAGAGGTGCAATATTTTTAGGATTGAGTTCTGTATTAGATAATTAATTTACAAAATGTTGGAAAATGTATTATAAGTAAAGTTTTCGGGTGATAATTGTATAATTGTAGCCCATCTTACAATCTCTACTTAAATATTTGGCTTTGAATAGTTTTTTGATTCTACTGATAGCCTTAAAAATTAAATAATTAAATTCTACATATTGATATAAATATATCATTAAGAGAATAATTTGATGGCATTTCTAATTCGCTACATTTTGTAATTTTTAATATTTACTAATGTTTGAAGAACTTTCAGTATAGATCTCAGTTTATTAGTAAGTCAATAAGCTGTTTCTTCATTGAAATCTATAAGGAATCACTTTTTACGGTAATGATTATCTGATCAATTTGATCTAAAGAAAAGCCCATTTATTGTCAATGCTTTTACTTCGCATGAGATTATTTTTCAGCATGATAAGGATAAATTCTATGTGACCATAAAAAAATTGTATATAAACTTGTACATTCATTAAAAAATGAAAGATATGAATAATTCTTAAACTTCAAATGTTAATTCGAAAATTATGGCAGTTTTGATTTGAAAACAAAATTTCATATGAAGTTATTCGATTCTTGTTGTGCTCTAGAGATAGTGGATTTGACAAAAACAAAAAAAAACACAATATTAAAATAATTTGATAATAAGATTTTAATTAATTTAAGAAATTTGCTTTTAATCTTAAAATTAAGAAGATATGTTCTTATACTGGAATAACAATTATTTTATTATTTTATAGCATGGTGGATATCTCATAGAGCAGTAAAAATTGTTTTCGATGACATGGATAATTTTGTAAAATCTCCGCATCCAATATCAAAAGCTTGGGAACTTATAAAACAACATTTCTCAATTGAAACAAGATTAGATTTATTAGATCATTGCTATGCAAAATTTGATAAACCATATTTTGCTGGATTATGCAAAAAACTTGCAATAGCTGCTGAAGGTGGTGATAAACTTTGTTTATATTTATTTAAAGAGGCTGGAAGAAATCTTGCTATATGTATTCATGCACTTTTACCAAATGTTCAAAAATCTTTAATATCAACAGGAAATCTTAATATTGTTTGCGTTGGTTCAGTTTGGTTAAGTTGGAATCTATTAAAAGATGGATTTCTCGAGGAATTAGGTAAACGTGACGTATCTTTTGGACTTAATCTTGTTACTGTAACTAAAACAGTGGCATATGGTGCAGTTTATTTAGGTGCTGATAATATAGGAAGTAATCTTCCCAGAAATTACGATGATAATTATAAAATTTTTTATCAATATAATTCAACGAATAATAGTTGTAGTAATGGAATAGCTGCGTAAAAATCTGTGATTATTGATTACTCTTCTGCAAATGAAATAACATTTTATATAAACTTTGACAATAAAAATGCACTAATTACGATAGAAAAAATAATTGAAATATCATTTTTCTTTTTTTAAACAATTGAATGACCCTACCAATATCAAGATTTTTTTAATGATATAATTGACAAATTTAACAAGAAAACATTAAGGAAAGGTACAGCTTCTTTTCTGGAAGAATAAGACAACTTACTTACTACTTGTGAATCTATTCAAGCGAGCTATGTTTTACTAATTTTGCTTTTTTCAATACTATCAAATAGCAATTTCGGTAGTTTCAAAACTGAAAATTAAAAGACCTTTGTTAGAAATCTAATAAAACGTTAGATCAAGAAATCGATTTGCTTAAATAAAATAAAAATCTGACTACAAAATTTAAATTACATAATATCATTTGTTTTGTTTGTTTTTTTCTTTATTAAGGAAGTGAAATACATTTACGAATCTGCTACAAGGCGGCTGAATCTGGGATTTTCGTCGTCGGTAATGAATATTTCCAATAAAAAGTATTCCTATTCTGTTAGGAACCTTAGCCCAAAAGCGTTTAACGCATTACTTGAAAATCTCATACAAAGCATTAAAATATTTGTTTAAACACTTGGAAAAATAATTGAACATATAGGTTCTACAAGTTACAATAAATTTTAGTGTTTTCCTTATTATTCTTATAATGATTCCATCAGGTTCATATATGTTAAATATTTTATAACATCCAATTAGTCGTTCACAGCTTTCTTGATTAAAAGCAACTTAATTTATGTTTGTAGTTATTTAAATTTTGATTCAATGTCTTTCTTGGAGGACAGATTTGACGGTTGTATCAAGAATGCATATTATAATACTCGCAAAAATATTTAGGAACAATTCGGTTTTATACGATTTTTTTATAAATTCTCGTTTATCAATTTAATAGGATTTTAATATTTCCTTGGAATGAGGAGCATTAACGAAATTAAAAACCAAAATAAAAATTTGAAAAAAATGCGAACTATTTAGGCTAGGCTAGGATTTATACATTTAGCCGGAAAGTATAAAAGAAATTTAAACTTATTTACACCTTTAACCTACGGTTGAAATTAAACTCAGAACCTGTGGTAATGTAATCGTAGATTTTTAAGTTTTGGCAGAAGAATCACTTCGACCTTAAGTAAGGAATTTTCTAAATTTGTATTAAAAAGTTTACTTTAGAATTGATAACCTAATCTTATTGATAAAGAAAATTTTATTTTGTTTTGTTAATTTTTAAATAAAATTTAAATTTTTTTTTGTTTGTTTTCAAAATAAAAAACGTCATTTCATATTTAAAATATACTCAAATTAAAAATTGGATAGCATTTTTAAAACAGTAAGGTACTAAAATTGAATATCAAATGAGAGTAAAAATTCTAAAATTACAATTTGACTGTTATTGGTAGACATTGGCAGATTCTATTGTTTCTGAAAATGCATTACAAAAGTATTAACATTGAATTTACTTACAACACATTAAAAGGTCCTTTGATCATGTTTCGCTGTTAGATTACGGACAAAGTTAATGCAACATATCATACTTTTTATTTATCTTTCACCATACTCCCCAATGCTGAATCCAATGGTAAGTTTTCTCTTAAGCATAATTGTGTGCGCAGAAATTCATCTAAATTTTGTAAATGTAATTTAGTCATCTCCAGCAGACTTGGACACACTTTTCTTACTACAAGCTGTTTTTTCAAATTATAGGCGGCGGTCTACCAACATTACATATATTAGATGATCATAAGAAAACTAATAATTTAAAGCAAAAAATAAGCATAAAAACTTAATTTCATCATTGAATTGAAATGACATGAATAATACTATATCCTCTATTTTTGAAATGTTTTTAAATCTTCTCTATCAAACTCATTTCGTAACAGAGACGTTTTATTAGCATATTACTTGCATTCATGAGTTTTTATCTGTAGATTTAAATACCAAAATTTCGAATTGTTTTAAATCTCCTCTCCTCAATTGTGCTTCTAAGAATTTAAGTTCTTCCTTGAATGCATTCACGTCACTAACCATTTCAGTTGATGATTTGTTGTTTCCTTGGCGTTCCAAATTTAATTCATTTAGCTTTGCTGTAATGTTAGAGAAAAAAGCAAAATTACGCATCCATTTATCATCTTCCAATTAAGGATATGATTTATTAACAGTTCCCATAAATTATTTTATTGCGGAAAAAAATCCAAGAATGTTTTCAAAAATTTAGTATAGTTTAGTCACCTTACGTCAATGTGTAGTAGTAGATCCCGAGATCAGATTCACATTCCTCTAGTAATGGTCTGAATCTGCGTCTTTGCAAATTGCTTCGATGAATAAAATTAATTATTTTGAATATGAAATTCATTATTCAATATTCTTAACCAAAATGATTGTTGGTGGATAATGCAATGGTAAATTAATGGAATGCAATGAAATATCATCATCACTTTTTACAAAGAGTTATAAATCCATTATGATTCAGACAGGCGGGTGACTAGGAATAGCTGCGGCTAACTACTGATCTATAGCAATCCTTGTAAATATATCTACGAAGTTGTCATTAAATATTTAATAAAATGGTGAATAATATTAATATCTGCTTCACACTTATATTCTATTAAGAATGAATTTCAAAAGACTTACAATTTTTTAATTTCTTTGAGACTCAATAGGTAATTTTAAAGCTCTTGGAACAAATGAATGTTCTTATTTAAATCGCCTACCTGATTAGCACTATTTTTATCCGATATTCATTTAATGTAAATATATCCGATAGTTATGTACTGAAGTAATAACGGCTAACGGCTGTGCAGTTTGATTTTAGATATTGTTCTATGTTTACTTGGATGAACGAAGAACACTTAAATCTTGGAGAAAAGCCACATTCAACATATTTAGAAGGATAGTTTTGAATTCATTATTTATTATATATCTGCACAACACAAAAAATGAGAAAAAAATGACTAGATTGCATTTCACATCACATACAATTGAAAGCATCGAACAGAATAGATGAATGAAAAAAACGTTTCAAAGCCACTATCAACATCAAAACAAAGTTATGGCTTAGAAAAGCTACCTGGGTCGAAGCTTCGACGCTTATGGTTTGTAGTAATAAAGGGGGAAAGGACGTAACAAGATCTACGTTAGTTTGTACGCGTTGAATAAAGGGAGTGCATGAAGTTTGTGCGAGGAAACATATTTGCAACTATTTTTTTTGTAATCTTCATAGTTTGTTTATTTGGATAGTTTGATATGTCCCCTACACATAACTTAAAGAATTACGAAAATCCGTCTATATTTGATAAAAATATTGACATTTTTGTATACATTTAATCAAAAATTATTACGCATTCTTCGCACAGTATATGAAAAACTGTTCAGCAGTAAAACAGTTAAATGAATTGACTCGAATTAATATATTTAAGTTCTTAATGCTGTTTTAAAATAAATTTAAATAAATGAAATTGATAATTTTTAACCAGGTTAATTGTAAATAGTTTTTAAGTAAAAAAAAAGATATCAGATTTTCAAATTAGTTGTTCTAACATAGATATAAGGAATTTAAAAAAGAAAAATTGAGTGCATTAAGAACAAAAAACCAAAGATCACGCATAATTTTAATTAATATGAGCTCAAACAAACCGAATGAAACATTCAGCCTTACTATACATATAAAGCAATTTATCATTTAATTTTCAGGATCTTCAGGTTTGACTAAAACTCGCATTTGTTTTGGGCCTTGATAAACTGTTATAGTTAGATCTCTTCCCTTTTCAGAAAGTGCATCATAAATATCTACAGAATCTCGTACCTCTTTTCCATTAATATGTGTAACAATATCACCTGGAGCTAGACCACCTCTAAAATAGAATAGATTTAAGATTTATATGTTTGGTTTAATATATTTTTTCTTATATATTTATATATATTCTAAAAACTTACTGATGAGCTGGTGAGCCTAATATAACTTTCCAAACTAATACACCGTTTTTAATCTCTGGTGAAACTTTGTCTGTTCGTTGACGTAATTCATGTAATATTTCATCGGTTAATGTTAGCATTGTAATACCCATATAACGACGTGGTAGAAATGATCCTCTAGTTGGTGCACCTTTACGTTTTCTATCCATACTACGAGCCAAAAATTTTTTGGCATAATCAACTGGTATAGCAAAACTTATGCCTGCAGTTACCTTCATACTATTAATACCGATGGCTTCACCATCTAAATTAACTAATGGACCACCTGAATTTCCAAATGTAATTGCTGCATCAGTTTGTATGTAATGCATATCACGACCACGAAGCCCCAATTCTTGTGAAGCTCTTTGCGTTGAACTAACAACACCAGCTGTTACTGTATTACTAAGCGCTAAAGGACTTCCAAGTGCTACAACCCATTCACCAGCTTTTAATGATGCAGATTCACCTAACTTCATAATTGGTAAATTTTTAACATTAATTCGTACTGTTGCTAAATCAGATGTTTGGTCAACATCTTCAACAACTCCTGGAAATGTTCGACCATCAAGTAATTTAACGTGAACAACAGTATGAGGTTTATTTATAACAACATGTGCATTTGTTAATATTAAACCATCAGATTGAACAATAAATCCTGATCCATTTGATGCTGTAAATGGTTGACCAGAGAAATAATCAAATTTTCTTGTATCCTTAATTTCAATATAAACAACAGAAGGAGCACAAATTTCTACAACATCAGCTATGAAATTATACCTTCTTCGCCGTCCAAGTGAAACATTTTCAATATTTTCAGCTAACACATTAGAACATATATTGAATTTTTTTTTAACATTCAAATTATCGGCGATAAAATAACCAAAAATAGCACCAAGAATTGCAGCCGGTAAGAAAATATTTTCAGATTGATTTTCATTTTTATCTGAATTGTTGTTTGTCCATCGATTATTACTCCACGAAGGTGTAGGCTTTGTTGTAATATGCCTAATTAGTTTACTATAATTGTGCTGATACTTTATTTTTGTAAAAACATTTCGAAATAAAGATTCTAAAAACATCATCAAAAATTCATCGTTGCATTAACGTAAAAATCTGTTGGCTGTACTACTTTTTGTTTTTGTCAAATTTGTCATATTTGACATTACCAAAGAAAACAAATAATTTCTAAGAATCGGCAATTCCTTATGGAAGGGACGTTTTTCGATCTTCACGGATAACGTAAAGTTTTATTTTTAGAAATGGTGTGAAGAAAGAGATAACTGCTTATCTTTCGTGTTCTTAAATAAGGGAGTTAAAAGGTGATAGACTAACTAATTTACTGTACTTACACGATTTGTACATTTATAACACTTGCCTAAACATTGCTTCCATTTTTTTCACATTTGCTAAGGATTGGAGATGTTTTGAAAACATTTTAGTAAGTGCAGTCAGAAAAAAGTAGAAATTACAATTTCATGTGAGAATTGTGAAAATGTTTTTCATGTATTTAACTGAGCCTATTATAAGCTTGGGCGAAAATTACTAGTGGGAACAATGACTTTAATGCATTGCTCTGGGGAATAATATCAAAATTGTTGTTTTTCATATTACCAAAAATTGAAAATTAGAAATAACTCAATAATGAAATAAACAAAAATATAGCGGACATCATAAAATAGTCGAATCATGCATTTATTTCCTTAAAATTAAATTGAACAGCAGGGCAAACAATGAATGCCTACAGGTGATATATGTATGAGGGCTCACATTCGGAGTGCCTTTTGTGAGGAGTAAATCTAAAAAACTGGCAAGTGATTGCTACTTTTTATCTGTAAGCATGAAGGATATGATTCCATTAAAAATATCCCAATTAAAACCAAGTTGCATTGCCTCTGCAGTGCCATCGATATCACAAAACCAAGAATTTTATGTGTCGATTTATATTATTTTACCTTTGTTTTGGAGACAAAAACAGAATTGGTCGTGAATTTCAATAATTTATTACGATTTTCATGAAGTTTTATGAATGCAATATTTGGACAAACAAAAAAGTAAGTATAGAACATTTCATAAATTTTACCATTATTCAATCCAAGTTGTAGGCAAAATTTTCAAATTCGATGTAACTTCTCGATAAGTGCAAGAACAGAATTGTGAAAAGTATGAAGAATAAAATCAAAATATAAAAATTGTGGTGAAACTATTTTTTTTAATGTAACAATTACCAAAACTGGATATATTCAGTTTTATTAGGAAAATAAATCACCAAAAGTCTTTGTAATTTGAATGGTTTTCCACTTTCTTAGCTTGCTTTGAGAATTTTTTAAAAGTTATCTCNGTCTCTGTAATTTGAATGGTTTTCCACTTTCTTTGCTTGCTTTGAGAATTTTTTAAAAGTTATCTCCATTCTTTCTATTCTTTATGCATGTGAAACTCAATCATGAAATTGTATTATATGTTCGGTAAGATAATTTTAATCTATTTTAATTATATTTCAAAATATTCTACATTTTATTCAAGAAATTCTTTTAATCTCCTCCATTTTTAATGATTCTTTTGCTCAGTGGAAGGTGAAAATGGACAATTTAACAAGAATTGGATTTACATATTAATTTTTAAGTCTTATATTTCTAAATAACAGATATTTGATAATATTACTTGTTTTTTTATTTTTGCTTGTTAATTTGTCGCAAAATATTTTTTATTTGTCTTGTAATTTCATGTTTTTAGGATTATCACTTCGTTTCTTAAGTTTTTTTCCAGTTTTAAAACCTTACAAATACCACTTTTATATTGGATGGATGTCATTTTATGGATTGTACTGTACAAGTTGTTTAGAATTTTTTTTGTTATAAAATTATTTCAATTTTTCTAAAGATAATTTTGTATTAAAATTAGCGCACGGAGAAAATTAATTCATTTATGAATAATTTAAGTATTTTGAAAATATTCCAAATTTTTTAATTATGATAATTTTTTTTATTAAGGAAAACTTAGCATTGTAACCCATTGTAAATTTGACATACTCACACATTTTCAATTAACGTGTGCATGGATTTAATTGCAAACAGCTGTTCCATGTTTTTGAAGTAAATTTTATGAATGTGTTGAACAAAAAAAAAAAACAATTTCATGTGACAATCGCGTAAAGCGTTTTAAATCAGAGACAGACATTTTTCGAGTTGTCAGAATTGAGTTTGTGCTGTCGAGAATAAAAACGCAAAATATGGAAGTGTTTCAAACTGATAACTTTTATATTTTTGTTAAACGTGAAAGAAGTTTATGGTGGCATCGAACAACATCAGAGTTTACAATTAAAGCTGGTAAATTTGTGTTTTATTTTAAATAAATTGTCAATTGTGTTGCTTTTTGTGGTTTTTGTCTTGTCTGCTGGGATTTTCTCATGAAATTTTAATGAGTTCCATCAAAAGCTTCAATGACTCTCTTAACATTCTCAAAAAATTATAATATTGTTTACGTTTTTCATGATTTGGGCTGATAATAACAAAGGGAAAAAAATCTACGAAAACTAGAAATTATATTAATTTTCTATGCTATCCAAAATCAATAAATTTCTTGGGATTAAATGACTCACATCTTGAGGAAAAATTATGCAAAACAAGTGATGAAACAATTAGAGACCTTCAACAATACAAAGAATTTTTTATTAAACAATAAAGAAATCAAAAAATTTCTAGTGATAGTATCGCGTGTTTCACTCTCCGCATGAATTTTTAAAGTGATAATTGAAGTCATATTCACTAGCCACAAATAGGCTTGTAATTTCAAGATTAGGTGAAACAAATTGTTATCGATGAATTAATAAATCATTGCAAGGATTATTTTTAGGTTGATGGGCGTTTTGTTGTGCTTCAAGAATCAAAATAGAAGCGTAGCGAGGCATGGACAGAAAATTGTTTAGATTTCATGGACATTGAGTAATTATTTCAGGAGGCACACGTTGAGTTATTTTTACATTTTCTATAAATTGCTTTTGAATTTGAAAAACGTAATTGCTGCTTTAAGGATTTTCTGATAAAAAAGAAGGGCTAATTCAGACTATTGAATGATTTAACAATTGATTCTTTGAAAAGATTCNGCAAGAATCAAAATAGAAGCGTAGCGAGACATGGACAGAAAATTGTTTAGATTTCATGGACATTGAGTAATTATTTCAGGAGGCACACGTTGAGTTATTTTTACATTTTCTATAAATTGCTTTTGAATTTGAAAAACGTAATTGCTGCTTTAAGGATTTTCTGATAAAAAAGAAGGGCTAATTCAGACTATTGAATGATTTAACAATTGATTCTTTGAAAAGATTCCTACACTACAAAACCACCACTTGCATTGAAATCTAATAGATTTATTNCATTGAGTAATTATTTCAGGAGGCACACGTTGAGTTATTTTTACATTTTCTATAAATTGCTTTTGAATTTGAAAAACGTAATTGCTGCTTTAAGGATTTTCTGATAAAAAAGAAGGGCTAATTCAGACTATTGAATGATTTAACAATTGATTCTTTGAAAAGATTCCTACACTACAAAACCACCACTTGCATTGAAATCTAATAGATTTATTTTACCCCATTTTGTGCTATCGTGAAATAGTTTTAAATCTTAACAGAATTTAAAAAAATTTCACTTTAACCCATTCAGACAGTCCAACTATCCGAAATGTTGCTTTTCTTTTATAGTAAAAAAATAGAAAATGAAAATTTTTAAATGGTGCAAGGAGCACATTTCAGATAAATTGTGTTCGATGTAGTAAGTAGCACAATACGTTCTTAGCAATTTTTATTAATTTTCCTTACACGCAATTTTACTGCCCTAATTGTTTTCCAAATACTGGCTGATAATATGAGCAGCTTTTTTACATAACGCATATGATGCGTCATTAGAAACCTTAAATAAATGCTTCATGACCCACGTTATGCTTCATTTCGCTTGAATGAGCTAATCGCTTAATTTTGTGTATTGGTTTTTGAATAAAGTTTGCAACATGAAATTGTCGAATTGACTAACTAATTCTCTGTAATACAATTTTTTTTAATTATATTTTACGATAAGTACATAGGAAGATAAAAAATAAAAGTAATTGTAAAAGGTCCAACATGATTTCCATTGTATTTTCAAACTATCATTAGACTTGCATATGTTTTGTTTTTCTATAAATCTCTTCAAGATTATTAAATATTTTGTTATAAAGTTCAAAAAAAATTTAAGTTCATTTGATAAGAATTTTAAAACAATTGATTTTCTTTAAAAATTGGTATCGTCTTTTTAAAATTAAAACAATTTTCTCTTAATAATTAAACGCACTTCAGATTTATAAAATCATTTCTATC
The DNA here is from genome assembly GCA_001015215.1 of Holcocephala fusca. Taxonomy (NCBI): domain Eukaryota; kingdom Metazoa; phylum Arthropoda; class Insecta; order Diptera; family Asilidae; genus Holcocephala; species Holcocephala fusca. The sequence goes on from JXPE01055346.1 coordinate 16,790, forward strand.
AAGATGTGAAGTAACAATACATTGATGATATAAAAATAAGCCAATCTAACATTTTTGAACAATCTTACCAGTTTTTGAACGATTTTTATAACCATATAAGATTTATTGTTATCACTATGAAAAATGGAAATCCTATCAGCTGACTAAACAGAGAAAAATCAAATAGATTACTAGTTTATCTAAAGGAAGAAAAATGATGTAGAAAATACGCCAGACTTGCTGAATTAGCCGAAGATAATAATAAGATAGGCTAATAAAAAGTCTGTTAGGCTACTCGGGTAAAGATTTCTGTTAGGCTAATTAATTCAAGATTTCTGTCTTAATAGTTTTTTGCGCGTTACTTAAAAAAT
>JXPE01055439.1:11372-25532 GCA_001015215.1 Holcocephala fusca
AATATTTTTTTTTTATAATTTTCGTTGTTTTTTATTTGAATAGTTTAATATGTCCCCTAAAGATAATATAAAGAATTACGAAAATCCGTCCATATTTGATNATTATAAGAAGGGAGTACATGGAGTTTGTGTGGAGAAACATATTTGCAAATATCATTTTATAATCTTCGTTGTTTCTTTATTTGAATAGTTTGATATGTCCCCTACACATAATATAAAGAATTACGAAAATCCGTCCATATTTGATAAAAATATTGACATTTTTGTAGAATATTTAATCAAAAGGGTTCTTCTTTCAAAAATTGTTACGCACTTTTCGCACATTATATGAAAAAATGTTCAGTAGTATAAAACGGGTAAGCATTCTTTTGTAGAATTTTAAAATATTTTATGATATTTTAGTTTGAAGTCTTTGCAATTAAGACACGTCCCAAATGACCAATTTTTTACATCAATAATAAAATCGTGATTATAACTCTCAAAATAATGAAAATCAAGTCTAAATTTTTAGAATTCGACAAAAAATCAAAAAATAAAACATTTCGAAAACTAACAATAGAAAATGATATTGTGATAATGCGGATGTTAAGATACATTCATTTGAATTGCATTTAAATTACAAAAAAATAATAATAATAGATACAATAAAAAAATAATAATAATAATACACTAATTAACACATCTTAATGCACACTAAAGAACCATACAGAGTCTTGAGGCTCTTTTTGAAGCGTATTGGAGAAAATACTTAGTTTGATCTATTTGCCTAAAGTTCATATAATTTTTTTAGTAATACTCGGATAAGCTCCATTCGGAAAGATTACAAAAGTACTTAAATCAATCGCATGTCAAATCCCATATGAGGATTTTGAATCGGATGCTCGGTGCTAGGTGACATACACTTCATTTAAGTTGTATCGACTGTAACTTTTTCAGAAGTTATAAGGAATAGATCTAAAATATCATACCCAACGTTCTTACATCATCATAAATTTTTAACTAAGTATGAACAGAAATTCATTAACGCTAATGAAATAAAGGCTCTCAGATTAGAGTCTATGGTGAAAGTATTTAAAGGGATTGGTTAATCGAGCAATGTAGCCCTAATTTTAATTTCTGGATTGAATTATACAATGGGTCGTTTTGAATTTTGGTACTAGAAATAATTAATTTTTTCCTCTTCCTTATCGGAGGGATCACCCCCCCCCCTCTTTCTGATAGAAACATTAATAATAATAAATTTTTATAGAAATTCCATAATTTCTGTTAAATCTTAAATTTTAAAAATTTTCTTTTTTAACCCCTAACGACAAAGAATGACAAAATATTTGATGAAAATTTAAACTTATATACAACAAGTGATGAGAAGTAAATGAAATGAAAACTAAATTCTTCACGTTTCCCTGCATTGAAGTCTTTCGTTTTCCATCTCATAAGTGCTATGTTCCCTTACCAGAGCCTTTCGATCGTTAAGGGTTAATTCTCTTAAAATTTTTATACTGACGAAAAATTGAATTGTTTTTGAAATAATTTAATGCTTTTTTTCAAATTCTTTTCTATTTTTTTTTTGTGCTAATTAAAGACGAAAAAAAATTGTGTTAATTAAAGAGTTCTCTCACCTCCAGTATCATCTCATGAAATAAGCACTCATCTATCTGACCTTAATAAAATTTCTACACAACAGTTGTTACTTTTACTTTTAATTCAAACAATTAATTAGCTTTTTTTTTCTATAAAACATTTATTAAAGCTATTACTATTTTTTTTTTTATATATTGACCTAAAAATAGCTTACAAAAAACAAAAACACTTATTATCCCTCCCTGATAGTAGCTAGTAGTTATGTTAGTTGCCTTTCGAATATCTCTGTTAATTTTCATCCAATTTTAAAGCAATACAACACAATTCTCTAATTCAATTTAATCTTGAGTTTGAAAAGCTTCCCAATATCTAATAAGGAAAATATCCATTTAATAGTAGTAACAAAAAAAAGTAAATAAATGAAAGTTAAATAGTAAACCGAGAGAGTATTAAGCAATGCAAGCTAACTTACTTGTTAAAGTACCCACTTTTTTGTACAAAAGTTTTAGTTTGTTTTACTTTTTACAATTTTACCTTTGGTTTCCTATTTTTAAAATAATCACAAGAAAAAAGATCAAAAAAATAAAAACCTATTGCAATAATAAAACTGAAGCTACCTTTTAATGATGGTTAAGAAAAACTTTTTACATAATGTCCGTACATTTCATAAGTTCAATCGATTTATTACATAAAAAAGCAAAAAAAAAAAACCAAATAATGAAGAAAAATCCAAAATGAACCGAGTAATCGACTTACTTAATCACTGCACAAAAATTTGGAAAATTTAACATAAATTGCGTACTATTAGTTAATTTTTTTTGCCATAGCTTAATTGTCTATAATTCAAAGTACATCTCACAATATCTGGGTCACGACTAACTTCTTTAAGGTAAAATAAAAACAGAATAGAACCAATAAATCTAATCGAACAAAAAAAAAATATTAGTTAAAATTCTTAACAATCTTTAAAACCGATTACGAACTGATATCGCAATTTTTAGAATTAGAATTAAATGAAATAAAGCTTAGCAAATTAAAAAACAAATTCACCGAGATGGTATCCAATATGAGACTGCAGAGTTTCAAAAAGCTTCAAATATTTAAAAATATTTTTAATTATCTTACGTTAACAAAATCATTTAGTAAGGCTTGAAGTATAATCTCTTCGTACTCTCAAACTAAGCGTGCTATTTCTATTTATTTAACTTTTTTTTCTTGTACTAACCGTTCACATCATACCTGAAGACTCTACCACAAGCTTTCTTGAAAACAATCTTTCCCGATGAATCGCGAAAACCAAAGTGAAATAATAGACTGCTTTTTCTTATGATTTCGCTGAGATAATATTCGTAAAATTACTACTCCTCATGCTTGCTGATCGCAGTTACAAGACACTTTCACTTAAATCTAAACTGGTTTCAGATGGTTTGGTCAATTCCAAGATTTAAAATTTGGTCTTTTTGTTTTTGTGTAACTTCACATATGTACAACCTACTGGATCTTAGGCTGGATTTTATTTTCTTTTCTTTCTCATCACGGAACCAAGTCACGTAATAAAATTCTTATCTAATTTTTTAAAGCATAGTACAAAGTTTTATTTAATTTTTAAATTTTAAATGACATAAAAATTACAAGCAAAATTTAATTAAATAAAAACCATGGTGACTTGGATTTATTAATTTTGCTCGAAAAAACAAATTAATTTGATTAAAAAATTTAATGATGATCCTGCTCTAGAAAAGTATTATAAGAGTTTAGTCTCTACTTAAAAAGATTTCATTATTAAAAATGAATTGAAGATAGGCACGTGTACACATTTAAAAAAAAAAAAATATACAAATATATTTTGATTTCTTATCAAAAACATAAAAACCTGTTCCAATCATTTTATGAATTGATTGATTAAATGATCAAAATTGATAATATTTTCGCGTGTTTACATTTGTAAATAAATTAAGGAAAGTACATTTATCTAAAAACAATCTCTTTAAATCACATTATCATCAAATATATAAAATCTTGTAAAGTTATAGAGTTGCTTTTGTATACCACAGAACCAGAAAATTCATTAGTTAGGTGCTTATAAAAATTAAGAAAATACACACATATCCCAGCTAAAATGACAATTTTTCTAATATTTACTTATTTCGTTTATGAGCCCAAAACAAAAATGGGATAAAAATGATGATATGATGAATGAAATCACTCAATTTAATTTTTTTTTTATGAAATATAAGGACAAGTCAAAAAATTCCCGGAATTATAAAATAAATAAAAAAAACCCAATATTTATCTGATAAGAAACTTATTATTATTTTATATAACAATTCTCTAGAGACTGATATTTTTCACTCCTATGACTTCTCAATAATATTCCAGGCCTTCCCTACAAAAAGTTCCCGGAATTATAAAATAACTGTCTTAGAAAACAAATATTTACAAAAAAAAGAATAATTCGTTTGTCTAATTTTGAAAAGAATTGCAAAACATCTAAATTAATATTTTAAATTGATGTTCACCTTATATTTTATTTTTTTATATTTTCTTCTATTTTCGAGAATAAAAAAAATCAAATTCATAATGGCCCAAATCTGGATTATAGGGAGATTGGGACATAATTTCTTAACAAAATTCCTTCAATATATTCAATACTAGCTTCGATGCATGTAATGGCGCATTATCGTATTAAAAGAGAACTTTAAAAAAAAAATTAAACATTTCGGAATATTTTTTTGTTTCTATTCTTGTCTTAAATTTTTATACAATTTCAAAGTAATAGACTCCTATAAATGTTTTCTTATTCTCTAGAAAATCTACTACTATCATTCCTTCAACATTTTGCAAAAAAAAATAAAAAACTATAACCAAAATCTTTTTCAAAGGCAATTTCTCAACTTTAAATTTTATCGAACCGTTTCATGATCACACTGATAATTAAAAATTCAGGTTATATCACCAATCACAATATTCCTATAAAAAAATTGTCAGGATCAACATCTCTATTTTATTTAACAATTTCAGGATTCATTGAATCATCTATTCAGACAACAAGGCTGTTTAGATCTATATTACTGCAAGTCTTGTAACTTATAAATGAAAATAATCAGATCTCTATAGGAAATGGTCATACGTCTTCTTATAATATCCATCGTTATGTATTTATTTTTCTATCTAAATGATCTTCATCACTGTAGTGATTGTTTTTTTATTAATTGATAACAATGGGCATCCTTTACATTTCTTACCTTTGATAATATCTCATTCAATTAAAAATACAATCATCACAGATAAGTCAAAAGCTTTACCTTGAATCTTATCCAGAGCCAAAAATGCAATGGGTCCTGCCTTCACTCAAATATAAAATTAAATTGAAGCCTAGGCTTAATATAGAATTTACAGATTAGGGATAAGTTATAGGGCGTGAAATATTTTTACCCTTTTTAAAGTAAACCAAGATGCTTCAATACATTTTTAATAACTAAGAAGATGTAATCTGATTAGCTTAGATTGTCGGAAATTTGGGAACTTATAATTTTTAAGAAGAGTATGGTTTCTAAACTGATTTCATTTATAGAAATGGGTTGAATGGAGTTAAGTGGCAATACAGATTTTGTCTTGGATGCATTTAGAATGATACGATTAATCCTTGCTTAATCTTTTCACTCAAAAAATATTGTTTTCTTTGAACAATTACTAATCCCAATAAACTTACCTCAAATCCGTATCAATTTTCGTTACTCCCTAAACCAAGTTTTACTAAAAACTTAATGTTAATTAGCATGAATCTCAAACCATCAAATGTTCGATATCTAAAAATAGTAGGTTATTTTTTAAAATACATAAAAAAAAATACAGGCCTTCCACTTGATAATTGAAAACTAAACAAGAAATTAAATGGTCTTAAAAATTACTCTGAACATACCATCTTTCCCTATTGATTGTAGGTAACCAAATGATCCTTGATAATATTATTTCGGGAACTTTCTGATTTCCTCATATTCTTTTCTCTCTTTTTTACTGTCTACCATCAATAACTCATCTAAAATCCTAGTAAACTAAAATTCTTATTTTATTATTTCAGGAACTCTTTCACTCCATCCGCGTATTCTAGGGAAAAAGGTAACAAGCGTTGGTTTTTATTAAATTTTTAGTATTTTTCTAGGTAAACAATAAATGAGAATCTTAAAAACCTTAAGAACTTTGAAAAAGTATAGAAACTCTTTAAAAAAATTAAACGCAGGAACTTTTAAGTTCATCCACATATATACCCGATTTGATTTAAAAAAAAAAAAAAAATTAGAATAGAATTAAAAGAGTTTAGAAAATATCTTCCGCTCTCGTAGAGCCCATAACGAATAGCCCATTATTTTGTTGTTTATTTTATTGTTCTTTGTGATCTATCTTTTTCATATCTTTCTTGAAATTCAGGTTTCCAGTCTTAATTTTAATATTTATTTCTTATAGTCTTCCTCTAAGAAATCTACAGCTCCTGTTAAGAATTAATCCCAAAGAGCATAGAACGTAAGTTGAGCTGGAAAAAATCATCAAAGCATTCAGTGAGACTTTAGCGAATAACTTTCAAGGATAACTTAAAAAAAGAAAACAATTAGGCAAACTTTTATTATATTAGCACGTTCTAATGAAACAAGAGCCCATTGAGCTTCAAAATTAATATCTTTTGAGAATCTGCAAAACCTATGCAAACTTTATAAATTGAATGACCTTAGAAACTATTCCCAACATTGATAATCTTAGCAATAAATTCGTGAAGATAAAACTTTAGAAAATTAAAGACTTACTTGATATGAGTNATATACCCAACATTGATAATCTTAGCAAAAAATTCAGGAATAGAAAATTTTAGAAAATTAAAGACTTACTTGATATGAGTGTGGAGTGGGTCACAAATTTCCCGAAATAAAATTACCGAATATCACTTGATTTCCTACATTTCCTACTTCCAAACTAAATTTTTAGTTTAGTTTAATGGCTCATCACATGTAAGGAATTTTTCTCTGTGTGTTTAAAGGAAAAATTTTTTATTTTGTGATGATATGAAAAATTAATTAAATTCAACACATTTATCATCACATTCATCAAAACTGATAAAAGATGGATTGCGTGAATTCTGTTAAGAAATATCATCAGATCCTCATTATAGTCCAAAGCTAGGATCCTATACTTATTTATTTTTTTAGTCTCGAAACTAAAAGAAAATCCAGAAAAATTCTCTGGAAGGCATTAACTCAAGAGTGATATTAGTTGTTTTGCAATCATTTTCAAAACAAGAAACCGCCTCCTTTTTTCTATAGCTATAATCTGAAATAGTAAAAAGGCATAGTTTAGAAAAGTGTTAGATCTTAAAGGTTTCTTATTAAGGAAGAAAAATGTTATTATCTCCCTAACAATTTGTCTTTTATTTTATCATTCTAGGAACTTTTTAACTCAGTAAAGTACAATCCAAATCAAGAAATAAATTAAGTCTGAAGAACAATTTCTTACTATCATTTTTTATTTTGAAAGTGGGCCATGTAGGCAGCTTTATCTTTCCTATAGCTCTTTATTCTATAAGAAGCCTATGTGCAAGTCTTCTTTTTCATTTACATGCAAGTTAAGACTTTTTTTAGAAACTTTTCATTATTTTGGAGAGTCATCTTCATTGTACAACAACCCCAAAATGTATCAGTCTTTGTCGTCGCGAGTGGGTTATACATTTAAAGAATACATGTCCTACTGTTTTATCATCTTTGGGACAAAAATGGCATGTATAATCAATCGAGAAGTTTGATTTTTTGAGATAATATCTTAGAGATCAATGGTTCATGAATAGGCCCGTAATGATTTTAAAAGTGGCTTTATTAAGCGATTGTATTCTTCTTAAAGAGCATTAATTCATTAATTGTATGGATTCCTTAAACTCGGATAAGGTCATCCAATATAAAAGTCTTAATTCTTCCTACCAATACTTTATAAAATATTTTGTAGTAACTTTTATTCTTAAGCCTCAGAATAATTCCAATTCAATGAAAAGGGAATTCACTCTTTTCCTAGCCATTTCATTTGGGTTTTCATTGCATTCAATACTTTTATAGTCAATTATTCAAAAAGATCATGGTCGAAATGCGATGAGGCTTAACAATTATTAGCAAAATCAGGATGGTTAATAAAGGTAATGCCAAGTGTTTGATGGAATTGGAAGTGGATCGTCGTGCATCATGAAATATTATCTCCTGACCAAACGATTGTTTTAATCTCTACTTTTAACAGCTAATACGACTAAAGCAAGCAATTAAGAAAAAGCGGCCAAAATTGATTAATAGAAAAGATGTAATGTTCCATCATGACAATGCCATACCACACTCATCTTTAATGACTCGGAAAAAACTGTTAGAACTTGGCTGAGAAATTTTAAAACATCCACCATATAGTCCAAATCTTGCACCATCAGATTACCATTTGTTCTGATCCATGTAGAATCATCTTTTTGATTTTACATTAAATTCAAATGGGACCCATGAAAATGAGTTGTCTCGGGAATTTATTTCGGGATTTTCCGGGAAAATAGCAAAAGATCATTGATCAAAATGACAAAATATTTTTGAAATATAAGAAAAGTGGTTTCATTTTTAATCAAATTTGCTATCGAATCCCCCTCTCCCCAATTCATTACCGTATGAAAATTTAGAACAACCTCCAATAAAATGATAAATTGAATGTTTTGAAAAAGAACTTTTTAACCCAACGATCCCGTGAAATGAAATATAGTATGATAACAGACCATTCAAAAGTCACATCTACCCTTACCAACGAGCGATCATCGACGACGTTTATTGAGTACTAAGGAAAACTCAGTAATCAACGTCCTTTTTCACGCTTCGGGTAAAATGATGTTCATCTTCATCATGAGGTTTAGCATTTACGATTTATTCACAAAAAGGTGAAGACTTACTACTAAATGATCTCATAGAGGTAGTTTTTTTAATCCTATAAATTGAAGCTTAATGCTATAATTATCAAGGGTATGTTTTTTTTTATACTTGGACATTTCATTTAGATATCGCCCCATCCTCTATGTGCCCTCAATAGCTTACCAAATAATGATTTTCAACATTTTCATTTTTCTTTTCCCTTTTAAAACTAATCAAGTCAATTACTAAACTATTCTAAAACAAAATATAAAAACCTAGCGTGTAATTAAATTTTTACAACAATTTTCGATGGTCAACTGAAAAAAAATAATTGCAGTGAAAATTAGGTAAAGTGCGGAACGTCCCATTATTGGAAGTTGATGAAATAAGCGCAATTAGTAGGTGCACCCTCCTCAATGGTTAAATGGTTTTCCTTTTGTTTTTTTTTTACTTGTTTTCCATTCATCCAACTGTGGTTTATATGAACCCAAAAATGGAATTGAAAATTATATAATTTTCTTTTCTTTTCTTTTTTTCTTTTTTTTGGACAATTTAAAAAGAATTTCAACTCTAATGGAGTAAAAGTTTGTCGTTTATTGTTGAGTTCTTTAAAACTTCCAGGAGGGAATAATCTTTTTGTGGATCGAAATTAGTACCTTTGTTTCTTTTTCTTTTTAAGTTCGTTTTATGCTTTAGTGAAAAAGTTAATCGATGTATCATAAAAATTAACTTAAATTTGTATTTTAATTGCTGTATTTTTCCCTAAGTTACATAAAGTTGTTTTGTTACCTTCCTGGGATGGTATAAACATTTTGGGACCATTTTTATATGAAAGTTTATTTTGATTTGCACTGTTGCGTTGCATTTCGGCATGCCTACTTGCATTTTACTTGAAATAAATTAAAATTTAAATCAATGAAGTATTTATATCTTTTTTGAATTGTGTTGGCTATAATAAAAGAAAAAAAATTGTTATATCACAGCACATTTGTAGATTAATAAAAAAAAAAAAAAAAAAAAAACTTTAAAGTGCAAATACAAAACAGAAGTGCTTTGTTTATTTTTCAAATATAATTTGTGGTCCAATCAAATAATGGCACATAGGATTTAAAAAAAAAAACTAAAGTGCAATATGCTGACAGCACTGTTAGAATCTTAATCCAACGTCAAATTGACGTGAGAATTTCAAGCATCCCAAAAAGAGCTTTTATTTCTGCACTTGATTTCGATTTAGTTATTTTTTCAATAAATAAATTAATAAATGAGAAGAAATTCGTGTAGAATTAAATAGAAAACAAAATAATCAATGAAATAAACTAATTTGTGATAATCCTTTTTGTGTTTTTTCTTTTTTTTTTATTTTTTTTTAAGTAATTATTTTCAATAGTCCGCCCTATAAAAAGTGTGTATGCTGTTTATTTTCTTATGTACTGAAGATTTCGTGTTAAAAGAAAATAATTTATTGTTTATTGTGAGGAACGCTCTTTAATTTCTATTTCAATTGAATTATTAATATTTCAATTTAATGAAATCGTTTTATCAATTCACATGTGATTACGTGTGGTCTTCTATTGACGCGTTTCAATCGTCGTGTAGTTGCTTCAATGTCTTTAATGAGACAATTTCTCGGTTTGAGTACGTGGATTAGGGCCCTTATTATATTTGTGCTACTATGGGGATTCTTAGTTTATATTTTTACATCAAAATTAAATGTTCCTCCGTCTTTGGAGCAGGATAATACAGTTCGAAAAATAAATCAAGCCCTAGAAATGTTAGAGCATTCCAAACAAAAAAACAATGAATTAAGACAATTAATTGATGATTTTTTAAGGTAATTTAATATTTTTTTAAAATACAAAGAGAAAAAACAATATTTTATTAATTACATTGATATTATTTTAGTGATCAATCAAATCAACCGTCTGCACAAAAATTTATAGAAAATATTGAATCAAGAATTCAAGGCTCACATGGTCTACCTGAACCTAGTTTAGAATATGAAAAATTACGACGAAGAATACGTCAAAATACACAGGAATTATGGAATTATTTTAATGCAGAATTAAGTAAAATTAAAGAAATATTACCAGCAGATATGCCAGATATCACTGAACAAATTAATAATGTTCTTGAACTTGGTGCTGAACATAAACGTTCACTGCTACATGATTTGGATCGTTTACAAAACGTTGATGGTTATGAAAAGTGGCGTTATGATGAAGCAAAAGATTTAAGTGATTTAGTACAAAGACGTTTACAGTATTTACAAAATCCAAAAGATTGTAAAAATGCTAGGAAATTAATTTGTAAATTAAATAAGGTAATTTTTGTTTTTGTTGGTTTTTCAATTTGTTGCATTAAGTTTTTTTTTGTTTTTAATTCTTTTATTATATGTTAAAATTGTTTTATTATTTTCTCTTTATTATAAATTGGCAAGTTTATTTCGTAATTTTAAATAATTTTTAATTTTTAATGCAATACTCTTAAGATTGTAAGCTACCAACACAAAATTCTTATACCACTTCAAATTTATTGTAAATTCAATTTTTTTTTTTTCGAATTTCAAATTTCTTTTTCTGAGTAAAAATTAAAGATCTAATTAACTACATATAAATGTAATATTTGCTATTTTCGTTCTAGTTTTAAAAATCGTCTTTTGTAAACTTAATTGTCATGGTTATCACATTAACTTTTTTAAACAATTCAACATCCACATCACAAGTTTACCATATAATTAATGTATTTCTAAATTAAATTAATTTTGTTATATAGAAAAATCAATTTTGTTTAAGATGGAGTAATTTTCAAGTTAACCAATTCGATGTTAACCGGTGTCTTCCTCAAGTTAATAAATTCTATGTCAGTCGATATATTTGTTAAGTCAAACAATTCGGCATTAAATATGGAGCTCTCTTCAAGATAATCAATTTTGTATTAACCGAAATCTTTTTTTTAGACATTTAGATATGTGCTAACCGGTGTCCGCTTGAAATAAACCAATTGACTGGAATTACTAAAATATTTTATTTCAAAAAATTGAGAAATAGTCACTGCAAATGCAATATTTTTGCTTCGTTTTCTTTATACCTTAAATCAGTATTTATAGAAAAATTAAATTTGAAGAGAGAAGACAATCGTTTCTTTTTCTTTTTATTTTACAAAATTAAAAAAAATTTTAAACTGATTGATGAACTAATAAAAATTATTTCCTTTTTCGTTTTTTTTTTTTCTTTTATAAAGGGCTGCGGTTATGGATGTCAATTACATCATGTCGTTTATTGTTTTATAGTTGCATATGCAACTGAAAGGACATTAATTTTAAAATCAAAAGGTTGGAGATATAGACGAGCTGGTTGGGAAGAAGTTTTTCAACCAGTTTCTGAAACATGCACAGATGTTTCTGCATTACGTACAAATAATTGGCCTGGACAATTTGATACACAAAATTTAATTTTACCAATTATTGATTCTCTTATACCACGTCCACCATATTTACCATTAGCAATACCAGAAGATTTAGCACCGCGTTTAATTCGATTACATGGAGATCCAATTGTATGGTGGGTTGGTCAATTTTTAAAATATTTATTAAAACCACAAAGTACAACACAAGAAATTCTTGATTTTGGTATGCAAAAATTGAATTTCAAAAAACCAATTGTTGGGTAAGTTGCTACATCCATAAAATGAATTTTTAGAAAAAATTAATATAAAAGTTTCAATTTTTAGAGTTCATGTAAGAAGAACTGATAAAATAGGTACTGAAGCTGCATTTCATAGTATTGATGAATACATGAAGTATGTTGAAGATTATTTTCAACAACAAGAAATCAATGGTACCACCATAACCCGAAGAGTATTCATAGCATCAGATGATCCAAAAGTTTTAGATGAAACAAGAAAAAAATATCCATCATATGAAGTAATTGGTGATTCAGATGTTGCACGAAATGCAGCTGTATCAACACGATACACAGATTCATCATTAAATGGAATTATTTTAGATATTCACATGCTATCATTATGTGATTACATTGTTTGTACATTTAGTTCACAAGTATGTCGAGTAGCATATGAAATAATGCAAACATTATATCCCGATGCATCAAATCGCTTTAAATCACTGGATGATATTTACTATTATGGTGGACAAAATGCGCATAATCGTGAAGCAGTTATTCAACATAAAGGACGAAATCATGATGAAATTAGTATGAAGATAGGTGATTTAGTTGGTGTTGCAGGTAATCATTGGAATGGATTTTCAAAAGGTAAAGATAAACGTACAAATCAAGCTGGTCTATTTCCATCATTTAAAGTTAACGATAAAATAGAAACTGTTAAACTTCCAACTTATCCTAATGTTAAGTAAACAAAAGAAAAAAACATTAGCAATAAATTTGCTCATTTTCGTCCCATCTTTTCCTTTTTTACAGTACGACAATATTTTCTACAAGATTTTTTTTTCTGTTATATTGTGATAGTTTTGTTTAAATATAGTTTTTTTTTTTTAAATGCAATAATTATACAACTCACTTATTAAAATACAATTATGTTATTTGTCAAAACGCTTGAGACGATAGTCTTAGAAAGTTTATTTTCACCTATTTAAGCTCCTAAATTAATGAAGTATCAGTGCAATTTTCGTATTAGAAGGCTCTTATAAAAAAAAAAAAAAAACTTTTTTATTTTTAAATTTAAAAAAGATCATAAAATGTGTGTTCATTTTTTTTGTTATTAAAAAATGGTTTACCTTAATAATCAACGTAACATTTGTACACTGGCTGCTATCCTAAAAAATTGACTAACCAAAAAAAATCGTTTTAACTCTTCCTAAATATTTGTGGCTTTCCTGTAAATTTATTTTCACTTTTTATAGAATACCTGTGGTGTATATCAGGCCATGAGGGCTTGTTGCAATGGAAGATATTACCTCATCTTGCGATAACCAATCAATGTCTTTGAGTCTAATTCCATTTATTTATTAAATCAGAATAAGTTAAATTTCTCATTTTTCACAAAACTGAATATGTGACAAGATAATTTTTATAATTATTTACCTTGGCAAATTAAATGCTAAGAGAAGACAATTCTTTTCATCAAAAATTTTCAGAGAACTGAATTTAAAATTTATGCTGTTACCCTTTAAAATTCCAGTAGAGCCTACACAAGTTTTACAAAAATATTTTACTTAAAATTCTTGAATTTAAATTTACTTTAATGCTTGTATTTTTCTCAATTAGCTCTATAATCGCTCACCATCTCTCTAGCATTATAACAGCCGATTCCGAAAGAGCTATAATTCTCTACCATCCATTGTTACTATTAGTCATCACTTCTTAAGTTTTCAAAGAGTAGGATTTAATACATTAAATCTTTGAAAATATAAAGGGTGACTCTATTTCTCTATTTCTATTTCTATTTTCATATAATAAATCATATGAACATTTATTTTAAAATTTATTTTAATATGCAAATGATTATATCAATTTGTAAGATTAAGTAGTGTCTCAGTAGCTTTTTTAAATAATACCAATGTATATTAAGACCCTGAGTCTCTTAAGACTGAATAAGGTGAGTCTTGCGCTTTTTTTTATTATTGAAACAAACTAATAAAATTATCAGTCAAATGATTGCATATCAGGCTATAAAAGAAAGAAAAGACTTTAAT
>JXPE01055520.1:0-12389 GCA_001015215.1 Holcocephala fusca
TAGGGCAGCTGGACGTATTGTTCCAGAGGGTAAAATTTATTGTTCATATGAACCAATTTCTCAATTCTTACTTTTGTACTGTAAACTAAACTAAAAACATCCTTTTCCTTTCTTTATGTCTTTTAATCCTTTTAAAATATAAAAAATCATTTCAATTTCTTCTCGAATTCTTAAAATTGCCTATTTTTGTTGATAACCAGAAAGGTGTACTACAGGTGTAAAAAACAAAATTAATTAAGAAACAGAGGATTTTAGAATTTTCGTTTTCATGTTTTTGACACCCTTCAGTGAAATTACTAAAATTGAGAACCCTTAAAAAATATAAGTAAAAAAAAAAAGGACATTGACCGTCCCCATTACATTTTTAAGATGCACGTTGAAAACTTAAAATCAAATTAATTATGCTCTTAGTTTCACAGTTTGCTTTTCGACCTATACACCTACCATCTACCTATTCACCTACCACTCACCTATCTGCCTACAAATTTCCTTTTTTCTTGTATGTGCCAACGACTAACGACATCCTTGAGCTTTACTTTAAAAAAAAAAAAAAGGAAGAAAAAACAAAAAAATAAAAAATACAGGTAAACATAGAGGTGAACAGGTAAACACAGGTAAAATAAAGGAGCCTACAAGGAAGGGAATAATAAATTAAAAGGTTGTGCGTGAGCTTAAAATAAAGGTAAAAAAAAAAAAAGGAAACAGGTAAGGACGAATACGAAAAAAAAGGAAGAAAAGTAATAAATTGCTGTTGAAGGATTTCAAGACTTTTTATCTCGTATACAAAGTGACTGTGGAAATGTTCAACATGCGGAATTATATCAGGGCATACGAAAATTAAGGTTGAAGTAAAAGAGCACTCAGTAAGTGCCATTAGACATAATCTCAGGGTGTTCAAGACAGAATCATATCGGAGGAAAAGATATAACAAATAGGGGGTATAGGTGGCAGCGATAAAGGAACGAAGAAAATCTTATGAAGGCTCTTGAATTCATTTCTTACTTGTAAATGCTTCAACTTGCATTTTGCTTAAACATTCAATGGAACAGAGCAAAATTCTAAATAGCTGCAATATTAATTTCTTCTACATTATGCTAAATGAAATGCAATTGGTCTAGGATTCCTAGACAGAATAATAAGAAAAAAAATCTACGAGAACACTTTTCAAGCACTTGATTTGAAATCCTGCCAACAACTAACAAAACGTTGACAATAAGCTCTCTTACTGTATGCTTTTTCAACTTTTAAAGTCAAATGGCAAGGATTTTTTCATATGGGCAAAATAATGGGGGACTAGAAGCAACATGAGAAGGAATGAAATGAAAAAAAGTATAGTAAGAATGCAATTTGGATCCTTGCCGAAATACTTTAATTTTACAGACAAGAACTTACTAATTTCGTTGTAAAATTCAATTTATTTTAAGTTCTTATTTCAATCGAGTCAGAAAAGATTTTCCCTAAAAACTTAACAGAGTGGAAAAATTTCACTTATGTGGTCATTAACAAGTTGGAAAATTTGTTGAAAATCTCTTGTTATATGTTAAATTGAAAAGTCTACTCTCTAGAGAGCTCCCTTGAAGAATAATTTTCACAAGAAAATATTTTTAGTGAATTGTAGAGAAAGTTTAGCACAATTTAAGAACTCGAACAAAATGGTTAATGAACTCACTTTATATTAAAATTTTAATCACTTTATACTGAAGAGGTTTTTATAAGTGCATGAATTTTAAACTCTGACAACTTGAATTCAAGACTCCATTGCAAACGCTTCAGCACTAAACACTGAATACTAAAAAAACGCTTAGACACTTGAGATTACTTCTGTACTTGCTAAAAGTGGTTGTTGATCTCTAACAAGTTATTAAGAGTTTTCTTAATCTAATCCTGACTACAATTTTTTATTAAGGCACTTTCATTCGGATCTTGTTGTATCCATTGGTATCCTGGCTAATTCTACTATAACTTTTGGCCTTCTATAAGCGTTTGAAAGTTAATCCTAACTACTTTAACTTGGAACTTTTTTGAAGTGTTGAACCTTCATCATGATATCATTATCAATTTATTATAATTCAAAGTGGGCTGAGTATGCAATTATATGCCTTTCCTAAAACAATTCCACCTATGAAAGATCTTTTGTGCAGCCCTTCTTAATTTAAACTTGAATCACAGCAAGACCTTTGCAGAGGGCTACTATTATTATGGGAATTAAGTTTTGATACACTCTTCATAATTATTACAGCAGTCCTAAAGTGAATTCACTTTTGACAACTGGTATATTTGTCACATTAGTTGAAGTACCTGCTTTTTGCAATCAAACTTCAGAGGGTAATAGCAAATCTTATCACTAGAAATGAATATCACTATCAATAGCAATTTCAGCACCAAGAGGTCTTTGTTTTTCTGAAGTAAACTTCAGATGGCAATAGTATGTCTCATTCTTTTGAAATGAAACTCTCGAAGGTAATGATGTGTCTCATCACCAAGAGATGTTGCTGTTTTGAAATAAAACTTCAGATTGTAATATCAAGTCTCATCACCGAGAAATCTACCTTTTTAAAGTGGAACCTCAGCGGTTAGTGATATGTCTCATCACCAAGAGATTTGTTTGTATGAAGTGAAACCTAAGAGTGATATGCTCATCACTAAGAGATCTGTCTTTTTGAAGTGACACTGCTGGGGGTAGTAGTATGTCTCATTTCCAAGAGATTTGTTAGTTTGAAGTGAAACTTCAGAGGGTAATAGCATGTGCCATCAACAAGAGATCTGTTATTTTGAAGTGAAATTTCACAGAGTAATAGCATGTCTCGCCACCAAGAGATCTGACTTTTTGAAGTGAAATCTCAGAGTGGTATGTCTCATCCCCAAGAGTTCTGTCTTTTTGAAGTGAAACTTCAGATTGTAATTGCATTTCTCATCACCAAGAGATTTATTTTTTTTTAAGTGACACTTCTGGGGATAATGGTATGTCTCATCCCCAAGAGATCTGTCTATTTGAGATGAAACTACAGAGGGTAATGTGGTGCAGTGATAGTCCATAATTATGTTTAAATTTGTTTTGTATTCTTTTTAACCCATTCGAGACAGAGCATTTGTTTTTGAGGAAATTCTTAGGGCCGAGGTTTTTTTTTGGTAGAAAATTTCAGATAGATGATTCCTTGATGATTTCGTGATTAATGGATTGGCTCGGAGATTATCTATTCATTCATCTAAAATTTTGAGGTGAAACTGATAAAAATTTAATTTTCTTATTGAAATTGGATGAATTTAACAAGAAAGTTTCTAGTAAATTAAGCCATAATTTTATAAACCATTTGAAAGTTCTCAAGTTCTCCAATCAATTCATAATCGTCATCAAAAGAAGAGTACAAAAAAACTACACGGATTACCTCTTCCTGGTAACTTTTGAAGACTCGGATATCCCTCAAAAGGAATTGTTATAAGATCACCATTATTTTCCCCAATACCTTCACAAAGTTCTTCAAATTCGATTTTATTTTCATTTTCAGCATAATCTTCCCAATAAATTTCATCAAATATCTAATCATCTAAAAGGTCTATATTCATCTCCATGTCTTCTCTATCTTCCAGATGATTTTCTCTATAAAAAATAACTACATTGTGATAATTCGTTTTTTATCTTCTACAAGCATTCTGCATCATTTTCATTAGTGCTGCTCATTTTCTGTATTCCTAATAATCCTGGTTTTGGATCACTTATGTTATGGACTCAAATTAAAATCAATATCAAATTTTTTATTTGCATACTTTTAAGTCAGTTTTAGTGTTAATCCAGTCTTATCTCAACGGCTGTTTTTTTCCATATTGACTGATAATTGCAATTCAATATCAGTGCATTCACGATTTTCAAACCATCTTTTTGACTTGGAAAAGAATCCTACACACGATGTGCAATTCATTTCGAATGGATTAAAGGAGTTGATGGATATTTTTGGCTACTTGAGCTGTAGAATATTCCTCCAATGGAGGAGATTCGATTCCGTTCCTAATTGTTTTGAAAAAGATTCTATACGACTTTAGGACAGCCATTAGAAGAATATCAGTTAACTGAAAGGGAGATTCGCTCCTTTTCTAGCAAGCTCATTAACCTTTATGTTGTCTTCAATACCTTAATGGATAAGAGTTTAAACCAAAGTTAATGATTCAACTTGATAGTAATCTCAGTGTGGTCAGACATCTCCAGACTAGTTTAGATACAACAAGGTGTTCTGCGAGTGCTCTACATGCTCTTAGCTATCAGTTAGTAGTCTGTTATTAGGTTTTGTTTTTGTCCCATTAGGTTGAATATTTATGATGCAAGACTTAAGGTTAGAATTTTCCCCAGAGTAGTTGAGATTATAAATCTAAGGTGCTAAGGAGTCCATACATTATGGAGCCATTCGTATATTCATATCCGTTAAAGTTTCGGTTCAAGAAAGTAGCTCCCACCAATGTTGATCTTGTATCTCTACTTGGAATGGTATATCAAATTTAAATTTTCTTGTTATCCAGTTAATAAGTCCCTAAAGAGCCTGAAATATTCTCATATATGATTTTTAGCACAGTTCAGATGTGAACATTAAAACTACTGCTGATCGCTTCTTTTTGATACTACAACTAACAACGCAACTAGAGAGCAACTATGGCGTATGCTTAAACAGCTTGCGTTACTCCAGGGCATATACTACAAGTATTTGCATTATATTTGGAACCACTAAAACTTTATAAGCTGGTTCGTTTTTTTTTTTTTTATCATATGACTAATGGATGGGTGATAATGGGTCTGATAATTATCTCATGTCTCTCGTATCTTAAGTTTTGTTCTTTTTCAAATAATCGACGACAAGCTCAGAGCGCACAGGTTACTTTTTCCACAGTTTTGTTGATGTGAAATTTTCAGGTGAGGCAGACTGAATCTACTTAAACACTTTAGATATTTCGTGTCTGTTGAGAAATCTACAACTTTTATTACAAGTATTAAGCTTCTCGAAAATGCTTGTACCTTAACTACGCATGTATTTTAACTAATGACTTTTTATAAGGACTTTTGGAACTTCTACTTTAACTCAAAATTGTTTACGACGACTTTTACTCAAACCAAGAGAACCTTAGCTTATAAATTTTTATAATTGTTGCAATTCTATCCATTGTTGCTTTTATTCACATCTTTTTATAGGCCATCGTACACTATCTTAGACTGCTTGAATTTTTTGATTTTCTATAATCACTCAAATCCTTATCGAAATTATTTTAACTTAGGGTTTTTTTTTACAAACGCTTGTACTCACAATCAAGCCTGCAGGATTAATTTCTAGCTTGAGTTACTTAAAAACTGAATACACGCTATGAATGAAACGAAGCTCATGCCAGTTCAACTAAGGTCTTAAATTCCAATTAATGTAATTTTCACTGTTCTTTCATCGTTTAGTTAAAATCTATTAACTTGTGCATTATTTATGCAATGGCTCTAATTTTCTGCAATATGATGAGGAAAAGCTAGTGTAAGGCATATAAAATTTACTTAAATGACTTTAATATTAAAATTCTTAAACATGTCGTTAAGATGATTAACACTTTTAAATAAGGATATAAAAATCCTTGGATCAATTAATTCAAGGCTTAGATGGAAAATCCTTAGACCATAATTAAAAAAAATTATCAAATCATTTACAGAAAATTGAATTGAATTTGCTTACAATAAGAAATGCTTTACTGTCCTGTCATCTTCGACATGTTTCGTTTAATCCTTGTTTCAGTTGTTAAATGAAGTTTTTTTTTTTTGTAGTTTTTCAAACGAAAATTTAAAATATTTACTGAAAATAGTAAATTCATTTTTTGTACTCTCATCCTTAGTATGTTTCCTTTAATCCTGGTTTGAGTTCATAAATGGTTTTTTTTCTGTATTTTTTTACTTTGAAATGTAGTCCTTTTTAAAGTAAAACACTTTAATGGATGTGATCTTTTCAAAGATAAAAAAATAAAGTAAATTTTTTTTGTAAAGGATTTAAAACAATCTCATCCTTGAGATTTCCAAAAGCTTTAGTTATTTCTACGTAAAGCTAAAAAAATTATCTCATTTAGAAAAAAAAAATTGCTGTATTATTCTTCGACGCCTTTTCTGAATACTCACCAAACCGAAAGTGAAGATTATGGGTGGGCGGTTTGTAAATGATGGCATTGGTCTCTTTCATCTTTTGGTATTAAGGTTTTTGGAAAAAGTGTTGTTAATGTTTTTTTCATATACGCCCGCAATTCATTTCAACTCCTCACTTACTATGTAAAAGGAAAGATTTTATGCAGAGTCCAACCAACAGAATCATCATTTTCGCATAAATTTCACTTGTGTGTAGATTTTGTTTTCTACGTTTTTTTTTTCTTCTCATAAATCTGATCTACAAAAGTTATCCAAAAAACAAAGCAAAAAAAAAAAATGCATGAAACCAAAGTCTTTCTTCTATCCGTAAAGAATTTATCTTGTGCTCTTCATCTCATATCCTCTTCTGGTAAAGTAGGCGCCTGTTACATGTCATTCCCAGGATCCTTCTTATATAATCCTTGGGTTAAAATTTTTTCTGTGTGCTTTCCTTGCATGCAAGGTAAAACCGAAAACAATCCTTCTTTTGGGTACCTTCCAGTTGCTATTATTATTATTATTTTTTGATGTAACCAGTGTTGTTTCATACAATCATTTCTGTTTTTGTTTTTGTTCTTTTGTTGCTTAAAATATTCCCAGTGAGTCATCATCATATCTCATCCTAGAGAGAATTCCTGGATCCATAGAAATATCCTTTACCACTCCCATTAATATTTAAGAGTTTTCGTTTATGGTACTTGACTTACATTTGAGAGTTGAAACATATAACTAACAAAAAAAAAAAAAAATACTAACGTACATACGAACGGAATGGACGGACATATGTATATACCTTCAATTTAATATACTTCTAGTATAAGAGCATTGAAGCGTCAACATCCTTAGTTCATATACAAGTCCTTTCGTTCAGTTGCCCTGATGTTTTTTTTATGATTTATGAAGAAGGACGTCGATTTTTCAATTTCTTTTACCAGTTCCTTATTTGATGAATCTTTCAGGATAAGCGAGTTGGTTGAGAAAACAGAAAAAAAAACAACTCTACTCAGGTTGTAAAGTTCTTTTCCTTGTGTTTAATGGTCATCCTCTTAAATAGACTACATTCACAAAATATTAGAAAAAAAAAGGATACACCATACAAGGATTCATACCATACCACAAAAAAAAAAATTAAAATAATAATACAACATGTTAAGAAAGGTGGAAAAAAACTTAGGCAGAATGCATTCCATGCGTATAAAAGACTGCTTGTTTCTATTTGAGATCCTTGAATGAAAGGATTATTTTTTATTTTTTTTTTTATTTCACGAAAAAACAACACGGAAGTTATAAAATACAAGAAAAATCCTAGTAAAGGAAGGAATACAACTTGTTGAATTCACTTAACATCATATGCTGGCTTCTACAGATACAGAGATAATGGTGGCCTTCCCTTTATTATGTGAATCCTTTTCATCATCATAATATGTGGCTAGTAAAATGTCAAGCGGATTCATTAATGAGTACAAAAGGACGTGACATGACATTAACTAAAGTTGAATGATGTTTTCGAATGACGTGCACATTTTTTTATATCTGATTTTATGCATGCACCCACACATAGTTTGAAATTATAATGTTATATCTTTTCTGTATCATCCATTCATTCATAGATCCACTTGTCCATCCATCCATCCATCCTTTCATCCTTTCATCCATCCTTCCATCACACTTGTTATCCGTAATTTTGGAAATGAGATTTTAAGTGAACTAACCAAAATTAACTAAAACTAACAAAATCATGCATAGGGTGAAGGCACGCTTTGTAGAAGAGTTCAACTTGTTTTGTATATGTGTGGATTTTAATTGAAATCATAACAAAACATATCACAGGAAAGATAATCTTTTAGTATATCCTTCTTAGAGACAATTACAAACTTTTGATATATTAGTTTAGTGTACAATGATGAGATTGAATAAAGGACAATAATGGTCATGGGCAATCTATTGTTTTATTATATTAAAACTTAATCTAATCAGACATTACAGAAAATTAAAGATGCCTAGGTTTTCTTTTATGTCATGATACAGCCTCATTCATCAATGCTCTAACTAAAATATTGTTTCGCTTTTAAAAGTTTTATTCTATGAAAGTCATACAAAAAATTTGATAAGATTTTTAGTATTATTTATGGAAATTATTGGACAAGTGATACGACATAAAGTATGTAAAATATTTGGGAGAAAGAAGGATTCTCTACTATTGAATATAAAATTTTCTTTATAGGCATCTAAGAGTTGTTAGTCAGGGTAACCTTTTTTTTAACTCTTTTACGTACTTTAAACACTTCTTCGTTTTAACAACATACTAAGAAAGAATCAAGTTAATGGATCTTCGTTTTTAAAAAAAAAAGAACCGTCCAAGGACTCTTCGTTCAAAAAAGGAACTTAGAATAAGAATGTGCTTTACTGGATATTCTTTTTATAAAAGAGTTCAATTAGAAATCATCTTAGGAGGATTTAGACAATTAAAAAAGAATTCATAGCTAAACCATTTATTTTAATGATTCGTCCTTACAATAAAGAAACCATTTTATTCACATTTAGTTTAGAAAATTGACTTGACTTGAAAGACTTGTTCCTTACCTCAAAAAATTGCTTAGAATAAAAAAATATTATATTAGTGTTTGATCTGAAAAGGGACCATTTTATCTTAGTAACAATTTAGCTTCCAGGAGTGTTTCATAAAAAAGTTAGTAATTTTTTGTTAATAGTTTTATCTTTAAAAGTTATTCAGGGGAATGCATTTTAGTGACACATTGCTCTCAAAAATTACGCAGAGTCCATTAGAATGGGCCATGAAATTAAAAAATAACTTCACAGAAATTTTTCTTAATAGTAGTATGAGTACTTGATCTTAAAAAAAAATGATCGTGATGGAAATTATTTTAGTAGAGTGATTTGACTAAAAATAGTAGTCGTAGAAGCTACTTAATTGGGTGTATTGTCATCAAAAAACACTTGGAATGGAAGGTGCTTTAGTAGTGTGATTTCTTTTATGAATTTTTTCGAGAGAAAGATGTTTTAGAACCAAAATTTACAAGGGTAGATTAATAAGTCAGTGACTTTTTGAATAAAAGATATTTTTTCCGTCAAATAAGCATTTTATTTCTTAATATAGTCTCCGTTTAGTGTTATACAATTTAGTCCAGCATTTTTTTCAATATTTTTTATTTCTTCNTTTCTTTTATGAATTTTTTTGAGAGAAAGATGTTTTAGAACCAAAATTTACAAGGGTAGATTAATAAGTCAGTGACTTTTTGAATAAAAGATATTTTTTCCGTCAAATAAGCATTTTATTTCTTAATATAGTCTCCGTTTAGTGTTATACAATTTAGTCCAGCATTTTTTTCAATATTTTTTATTTCTTCTTAGAGCGTATGTTATCGACCAATCGACCAATACGAGTATCATTCCATGGACTTTATCGATGATTTCTTGCCTAAAAATCTCTTTTGGGCGATCTGNAATCATTCGGCATCTTTGTGCTGGTATGGAAATTATTTTTTTTTTCTCAACATTCGTTAAATTCACCAGGCTGTCTGTTTTCAACACNTGAACATTCGGCATCTTTGTGCTGGTACGGAAATTCTTTTTTTTTTCTCAACATTCATTAAATTCACCAGGCTGTCTGTTTTCAACACTTTTCAAATACAAACACAGCTTGCTAAAAATTTAATAGCGGTCTATGAATAGATGGTAGCTATCGGGAGCAATTTTGCATTTAAAATTACTATGGGGGAAGTTCAAAAAGTCACTGACTTATCAAATTACTCTCATTACTCTTAAAACATGTTTTAAAAGAAAAGTTCTATTAATGCCTTTCCATTTCTACAAAATTACTAAAGGAAAAGCTGTTTTTATATTGAGAATTGCTGTCGTAGGAAATGATCTGAAGAAAGCCAATTTTAGGAGAATTTAGGCTGAAAAAAAACCTCTAAGAAAATTCAGTCTTATACTGAGAATTGTTGTAAAATTGATTCAAATGGAAGCCACTAGTAGGTTTTTATTTTTAAGAAATATTTGAGAGGTTTGATGCTTTAGAAATGCGATTTATCTTCCTTAAAAAATTTTTCAGATGAAAGTCCTCTTGCTGATCCCTGGTTTTAAGAAATGATCAAAAAGAAAAGTACTATTAGGAGCATTTTATCTTTAAAAAAATGATTGAAAGGGAATTCGTTTTAGTACACTGATTTAACTTAAAAAAATGTATTTCTAAGGATGTTCTTGATTATTCATCTTCAAGAAAAAAATTAAAGAAAAGAAGATCAGCTGGTAGTAGGAAGCTGAAAAATTCTTCCAATACGAGTTATTTTAATGAAACTCCATCTTCAAA
This sequence comes from Holcocephala fusca, assembly GCA_001015215.1. Classification (NCBI taxonomy): domain Eukaryota; kingdom Metazoa; phylum Arthropoda; class Insecta; order Diptera; family Asilidae; genus Holcocephala; species Holcocephala fusca. The sequence goes on from JXPE01055520.1 coordinate 10,464, forward strand.
TAATGATTCAATTAAAAAGCAGCTTAGTACCGGTTTTGCCTTAGGATTGTTTCAGGAAGCAGTACTTTCTTTAAAATCTTTTTATCTTCAAAAAATATTAATGAAATGGAAGACACTTTAACATCATGGTTTTATTCAAATGAAAGTCGTTTTAGTGGCTCTTCATTTCCAAAATATGACCGAAGAATAAGTAAATTAAGTTATAAAATTTTCCTTAAAAAAAATTGTTCACGCTTTCTGAATATTTCTTCTTTCCAAAGTTTACTCTTAGTATAACTTTATCCATTCTTCGTGAGTACACAAATTATCTAAAGTTGATAGGTGTTTCTCTTTTATCATTTTTTAGGTTAATTTTTGCCGAATTTAGAGTGTTCATTATTTTTAAGACACTATGAGTATTGGCTCTTAGAAAGTACAAAACTATTCACTTTTCAATACTCTCTTCATATTATTTTCAATTTTGAGAAGAAATGTACTGAATTTATGATAAAAATTGAAATTTTACTTGATTTGTAGTTTCGTTTCTATTGGAACAATGATAAAAGAACAAAATAAATTAGTAGCGCATTAATTGATAAATTCTTAGAAGAAGAAAAAAAAACAAAAAACAAGTGTTCTGAGATTGCTACTTAGATCTTGGATTAAAATTCAAAAGATCGAATCAATTGAAACAATTAAATCTATCGATTCAATCACATTAAATGAAAAGAACAAATAAATAATAGAGGTGTAAGTATAGAGTCTTGTGGAATACCAAATTTTTCAACTTAATCATATCATTTCGGCATGATTTATTCAATATGTGAAAAATGCAGAGATAAAATCAATTATAAAAATGAGTTACTACATGAAAACATTTGCAAGGAACTGTTCAATAAAGGCGACGCATATTTATTTTGCTGATATGTCCCAATAAGGTGACATTTTTGTGTTTATCAAAGTGGGGTTTGAAATTTCAGCTTTTACAATTTTATCAGGGATCAAAACATGTTTCAGTAATGATTGCAAAAGATTTGAATTTATTATCAACATTCTGGCTCCGTGGTAAGTTTTTTATGCGCGTTGGAATCAATTTTCGATCACCGTAATCGTCCAACTAGAACTTTTAGTGTAAAAATTCGAGGGTGATTTTCTGTTGAAAACATTATTGGCCTGAATATTGTCTTGAAAAATGCTGATGACATGGGGTCAATAAGCCAAAGTCGTTGGATAACTTTAGGGCCAGAAGATCGTCCAAATTATGCAAAAAAGGCATGAAAAGTTATGTTCGATGGATTCACTCATGTAAATGTTTTAAAGGTGAACGTTTGAATGATTAATGACAAAAATTATACTTTAATCCGAAATAAAAATAGCATCAAATTATAAATTCATTTTCTGTTTTATTCGAAAAAAAAATGCGTCACTCTTAATGAAAAAACCAAAAAGTTATCTCATTTCAGAATATTTGTGTGAATATTTGCGCATCATTTATTAGCTCGTTGAGTACTTTAAAGCTCGTTCAAAACACATTTTAGAGTTAAAACTTAATTTTTATATTCCATTTTTGAGTTAAATGATCACCCAAATACCATAAGATGTACAAATCCAACATTGTATAGTTTTTAAGCTTCACAAGGGTAGTAACGCAACAGGTGCTATGAAAAATATTTACAATTTTTATCCAAGTGGATTAGACGTCCGTAAGTGTCAGAAGTAGTTTTCTTAGTTCAGATCCAATAATTTCATTCTTTCCGATTCATATCGATCAACAAGACTAACGATTTGAGATAATAGAGGTAAGAGTGAAAACAAATTAGTGTCAGGCAATCGAGGAATTATCAAGCACTCTTAACCAAGATTGGTTCACCATTCAAAACTATTTGTAACAAATTGATAAAGTAAGTAGAACAAATGTTTGGGTTGGTTCTGCATAATCTGTCCGAA
>JXPE01055604.1:5762-16326 GCA_001015215.1 Holcocephala fusca
TATCCATAATAGAAATAACCAGAGGTTTAAGAAGTTTCTTTCATACGCAGCCACAGAATAAAGGGAAAATAAGCAAACTTTTTAACTATAGAGAACAATTAGTTTTCTTGTCTACAATTTTTCTTTTTATTAACAATATTATATATTATATTATAATATAAATATTCAATTATTTTTCCGGCATGCTGGGTATATTCAAACTCATATTTATTCATTTTCAACTTAGGTATCTTAATATTTCCTGTTTTCTAGTGCTACTACCTGTTTTTGAAAATATTTTTTTATTTAGAATCTTCTTTTTAAGTATCTTACTTTTACTGATACAGCCAAAGAGTTTATAGATTCTTGGATTATTTAAGTTTACATAAATAAAGGCTCCACACAACCAAAATTAGCATACTATAATTAACTTTTTCAAAGAAATGTTTCCAGAATATTGAATATAATTATTTTAGAGGTATTTTAAAAATTCTACACTTGGTAAATTTAAGGTAAACGTTTGAAATTAACTAAAGCTGATATGTAAAGTTTTTTTTACAAAACCTAGACTGATATAGCATCAAAGATTTTTCAAATTATCTCTGTTACTTTTTATTTTGTAATTGGGAGAGGGCTTTAACTTTAAACGATTATCAGGAGATGTCGTAACTAGTACTATATCACATTCGACTGTAATGTTGCTACTTTCATATCAAAGCATCATCATATGACCTTAATTTTAGATTTGTGTTATTTTGACGAAATATAAATATCAAAACTTTCATGAGTTTTATGTCAATAAAACATAATTTGCTAGGAGATTTACTATTTTTCATCCAATTGTATTCAGTGTTTTTGAAAATTATCAAATGCTTTCAAAAGCTTATGATGGTTACGACACTGTAAATAAATGATTTTGACAAGGAATGCGAGGATATTTCGATCAACTAATAATTTATTTAATAATTTATTGGTCCATCAATGGCCTCTCAAAATGAGTCGTTTTTTCGACGTGGATTTACACACCATCAGAAAAATGGCAAAAAGTAGCAGTAAACGATAGACAATATTTTGAACAATAAATTTGTTCTATTTTTTCACAGTAATGCTGTACTTTTGCCAAGAAATCCCTTAAAATTTATACATACTTCCAGTACTAAATTTGTATCCATTTTTCAATATAATTTATTTTTTACTAAGTTTTAGAACAATATTTAACAAAAACTAAATCTGAGTTCAAATTAAAACCTTAAAAACTCCTTTGACAAACTATAAATTTTAATAAAAACTAAGTTCCCTTAAAGAAGACAAGCTTGTGTAACCCATTGGAGGTAAATTCAAAAATTATTTCTATTTTTGAAAAGATGGTTGGGATAAAACTCAGGAATATTTTCAGAGAATTTATTCATGATCTCTCAATAGATCTTTCGATTTTAAAATAAGAAACTTTACTATTTTATATGAAATATAATATAAAGAGTGTGTTCGTATGGTTTGCGTTTTTTTATACACCAAAAATTCGCTTTGCGACGAATATTGGTTCCCAAAAAATTCGTCGTAAACGAAACGTCGCAAATTGAAATGACCTTTAAGATTCTAAATTCTAATTCTTCTTAATTAATATTTATGAAGAATCAGAACCTATAGTAATTGCAAATCTAGTTGCAGACAATGAATCTGAATATATTCGACTTATAGACTTAGAAGCTTGTAGCTGCAAATATTTTTGAAGGGTTTGTTGTATCGTTACATCCTCTTGTTCCACATAAATGTTCTTATAGCTACTAATATCGAAAATGGCTTCATTAATCAGGACCATAGCTTTGCTAATTCGCTTTGTATTTGTATTTTTAGCTCTCGAGTTTCTATTGAATGAACAGATTACAAAATAAGAAATATTTAATAAAATTATTTACAGCACAGATCCATAATATTATTTTCAGCATCAACAATTTTGCTTCACACAGAAATTTCATAACTAGGATTTCTCCAAAATTAACCAGAAAAAATAAAAATTGCAATTTTCAAATATAAATTCGTTTCATGTTATTTCGAACGAACCCAATAATGAAAGTTAGCATTTTTAGTAATTTTTTTGCGAAGGAGCAAAGAAATACAAATTCAAAAAGGTAAGCCTTTAAAATAAATGGGTAGAGGAGATAACTCCTAAAAAAAGAAAAAAAGAAAAATAAATATAGTATGAAAAACAAAAATTTAAGGCAAGGTGAAGAAAATTCTTCTAAAAAAAAGGACGAGAACCCAATCCAGGTTACATACATAGGTACAGTCCTTATATTTAATCAAAATATCAAAAAGTACTTACTCGTAAAAAGTTTTTAATCCATTCGATTCCAATCTTTCTATTTAGTGAATTTTTTGTAAAAAAAAAGATTTTTACTTAAATGTGTGAGAATTAAAACCAAAACCCCCTACTTGAAGCAGAATATTAACATCATCTCCCTTTTACCTCTGCATCATCTACCTTTTACACAAATTTGATTCGTTTTTACTTTTACAGCGTGTTTAAGCGTGTTTAGTGTTTCGGGATTTAGATTACAAGAACGTTTGACGATTTGGATGTATGAGTTTGAATGATGGTTTCCGTTGGGTTTCCGTTGGTTTGTAGTTAATACAGCGACGGAGTATTTTCCTCCCCAATACGCGAAGCTTTTCCATTTGCGCTGAAGAAATGCAGATGATCAGGTTTCCCTGATTAAGGTATAGAGCAAACAATGGCATATTTCCAAACTTTCGGAAAGTAGCCAATATTATAAGCGTGGTTAAAAAGCAAACTAAGTTTAACGAAGAAGAGACTAAAAATCTTCTATACTGAGTAGTTAGTAATATCGTCAAGTCCTGAGGTTTTTTCCGGATTTCTAACCGGTAAGTTTTCTGAGTTAAGGGGCACACCTAGTATGACAGCTTAAAAAAAAGGTCATTTTTAGGAATTTTTTTAAAGAAAACTACTGGATAGAATCTTTTAAATTTTAGGATATATTTCTACATATTTAGTAAATATTTGCTGACATCTTCAAATAAAAAAATTATATTTTCAGCGAGTGATACGCTACCTTCCAAGTTTCAAAAAAAATGCCTAAACGGCTGGAGTGATCGCAGTTTTTGCCGTGGTTGAAAAAAATATATATGTATATTATTAATGTAGAAAGTATTTCCTATACAACAATCCTCGGTTGTGAAAAAAAAATTGAAATTTAACAAAATAGCAGACTTTCAAAAAAAATTATCGATTTTTTGGTCGAAAATCGATGATTTTTGGCCTGCCAAAGTAACATACTTCATACAATCGAAAACTGGGGGGTCATTGTACGAAGAAAAGTATACAAAATAAGCAGAAAAAAAAATCAAAGCGATCGAATGATTTGTGTTCGGGCTACAACTGCAGCCAATTTGAAAAATACTGTTCATCGTTTTCATCGTTTTCAATGTATCAAAATCATACTTACAGCTAATTCTCTATTCTAGGCCCATATAATTCACCTCTATGCCTCTATATATTTCTGTATACTTCAAGGACACCAGAAGCCCCTAATAGTATTATAATGGCTTGCGATGACAAAAGACCCATACAATTACTTTGATTAGCCCCGCAGCAAAGTAAACTTCCTAAAACCTGAGCGGCTACACTTTAAAAGCCTGTAACTTAACAACTATTTGAAGTATTTATTTAAAATTCGAGTATGTTATTTTTAAAGGTATAGAGTATCGAAATATGCAAAAAAAATTTTTTTTCATAATTTCACACTAGGTGTACCTCTTAAATTAAAGAGAGTCTTGTTAAAGTTTTCAAAAAGATTAACTGTATTGTTAAAAACCGCGTCGCCAAGATCAAGAGTGAGTTTATGATTGTTTTCAAAAACTTCACTAATGATATTGGCGTTTGTTCTATTAGCATTTTATGTTAAGTTATTGTGAACAAGCCGAACATTTTCCCAAAGTGTTGCGAGCTCTAAACAGTCTTTGTCTTAAAGTTTTTCGTTTGTGTAATTAGTGAAGGGTGAATCCATCAAGTTGTATTTAATAGGACTTTTTAAGGGTATATAGTAGAACATGAAGTTCCGAAGTTTCGGTGAGGATAGTCTGCAGCTTAACTACGAAGTCATTGACTTCGTGGAAGGATGCATTCCTATCGACAGGGAGATGTAGCTCTTGAAGTTTACTGTCGAGCGTTTTGTTGTACTCTCTCCAATTTATGCTTTTGAAATCGAGAAATCGTCGAGGGTAATCCCTTAAGGTAGACAAATTCCTTATCGTGAGTACGACTGCTTCATGGCCTGAAATTCCTTCTATTATCTGTGGTAAAGTAAACGCATTCAGAAGGGAAGTAGAAGTAATGAAGAAGTCTAGTCAGTTTGCTTTCTAGTATTTTCCTTTGTAGCAACAATATTGATATTTAATCTAAGAGTTGGCGAGCTACCAAATATAGAGACGGTTGCCTTTAGGGCAGCTGGAGGAATTGTTCCAGAGAGTGCGTTTACAATTGAAATCACCGCCTGCAAGGCAAGGAGTATTCCAGAAAATGCGACTATAGTGGTGAAATCATTGGGATCAATTGAATTTAAAATTTTGGAGAAATGGTAAAGAGAGAAAACATTAATACTGTTGTTATTGTGAAGACATAGTTTTATACCGGAGACCTCAATGGAATTAAACCGAGGAAAATTCAAAGCTTCATACTTATACGTTGCTTTTATTAAAATGCAAGTGCTGCTGCCGGTATTAAGATTATTATTTACGCTTCATGTGATTCTAATTTGGTTTAATTTGGTTTCGGTAATAAACACAATATCTGGGCGGTTCACTTTAACAATGATATTAAATACATCGCGTTTCGCATGGGAAATGAGGAAATTAATATTAATTAAAATTAACTTAATAGCCCGAGCCATTGGTAAAAGTTAGGATGTGGAAAAACATGATGGCCCCAGCTGTGGGCTCTGCCTGCTTTGTCCTATTCTCCTTTACTAAAGGTACAAGCACCTTGTATTTAGAGCAAAGGTAGTTCGCAGGATGTCCCTTTTGGCCACAATTGCTGCAGGTAGGGATGGTGCTTTGTACAGCATATCGAATGCAGCGGCGGGTCATATTGCAAGTGCTTGCTATATGGAAGTACCTCTGGCAACTTTTGCTTTCAAGTATGTCTTTCGAGTTGTATAACTCGAATTTCGCTGTTTCATAAATACAGCGAAGCATTTTAGTTCTAAGTATGACTGAGATACCAGTCTAGCGAGTAACTTGCAGTTGCCAGATACTAATATTTTTGTATTTATCAGGCCAGGCTTGTGTAAATTTGATGGGAGGGGTGAATTTTGAGATTTTGAGAGAACTAACACTGGGGAAAGTTTCCTGAAGTGCGGCTGTGACATCATCGATGTCATAGGAGAGGACTCCTTCATTAGAAGAGTGGCTTTGGATTTTTCACCCGAAGGGGTCTAGGAATAGAAGTTTATGTTTTGTTCGTTAAGAACTTCCTTAATATTGTTATAAGTGATCTTGTAATATTTGATCAGGTGTGCAAACTTCGTTGTTCTTGTTGCTGTTGTTGTTAGTGTTGTTGGCGCTGTTGCTCCTGCTGGTGCTGTTGTTCTTGATGACGCTGTTGATGTTGCTGGTGTTGTTTTTGACCCTGTTAACGATGCTTACGCTGTTGATGGCCCCAGTGCTGCTGTTGCTGTTGTTCTTCTTGGTAGTGATGTCACTACTGGTAGTATTTATGTTGCTCGAGGACTTGTTGTCCACGACCTTGTTTCCATTGAGCACTTTTTTAGCTGACAGCTGTTCTCCGTCAGGCGTTGAACGAATTTTCACTCGCTTCTTTGGGTGATGGAACACTGTCACTACAACTCGAGAGTTCTGACTCAGACTAAATTTCGGTGTCCCGATCGGAGGTGGAATCCTCTTCTTTCGAGGATGGCGCTTTATTTTGAGCAGTTAAAAACTGCTTTGATGTCCCATTTTACGCTTCAAGCTTAGATATCCTGGCTTGAAACTGGTTCATAATACTCACTATTTGTGCCTGGTCATAAGAACCGGCCCTATTGTCATTTTTTGACATTTTAAATTCTTATTATTTTTATTTAAATTTCAAATGAAAATTTTCCAATTTACCAAGTTAAATTTAAAATAATTGTTTATTAAATAATTTTTAGTTTTTTGGAACAATGAGCCTCGCTCAGGCTCTGACAACTTTGTTCACAACACTTGAAAAAAAATATTAATAGAACCTCACTCGAATCGAATGAATGATGAATCCGAATTTCTGAATAAGAACAAACTAAATTTAATACTTGTTTTTATAGCAACTTCATGCTAGTAGTATATCCCCTGTCCCTTCTACCTCTAGTTTAGTGAATTAATGAAACCATAATTTTTATGGTCCAATAGTATTGTAATACAATTGCTTTAATGCATGCAGAGTATGTGTTGACATTGCAGATCGAAGATAATTTTCATTATTTTTAGATACGTAATTTTTTTGATTCTGATGACTCTGAATACATTCAAGTATTACTTTGGCGTTTTGTTTGACATACTTGAAACACCAAACTTCATCACTCGTTAGGATTGGCTATCTCTTATCGATAATACTTTCTGTAAGAGGAAAAGAAATAAATAAAAAGGTTTAGCAAAACCTGCTAGCAGTTAAAATCGCTTTATTCCACTTATCTCTAGACAATTGTTTACTTTAGGAATGAATGAAAAGTGAAAAACTTAATGAGATGCTATTACTGATGTCATTATGTGACAATTTTCTTGAAAATTTTGACAGAATTTCGGCATTAATTTAGATGTGTTAGAAAATACAATTGTTCTTTAATTTTAAATTATTTAATTGGAACATAATACATTTCCTTAAATTTTTAAAAATTGACATTTTAATAAAAATTTGACATTTTACACAATTTTTATTTTTGGAAAATAAATAAATTTTTTTTGGTTTCAAATATAGAGTTATTGTAATTATAAATCCAATCGTAAATTTGAATCCTCGTTTATCTTTTCCCAAGCCGCAAACAATTTATCATTACTTTTTATAAAATCTTCTCATTTTTTAAATTATTAATATGTTTTTTCATTTTATTCTAGTGAAAAGGCCTAAAGCTGGTGATCCTTTTGATACATTTCCTAAAAACTTTTGGCAGGAGTTTTCTTCACCATTTACAGACACACCCGAAGAAGAAGAATTGGACGAAACGCCAACAACTACACATGAACCTTTCCCATTGTTTGCTGATCCTTACACGACGGTAAACGTGAGTGTTCAGCTAGGATCAAACGTGCATTTGCATTGCAGAGTTAACGACTTGCAAGGAAAAACGGTATTATATATATCATTTAATACTCCTGTATATTCTATGTTATTGTTGTTGTTGGGATGTTAATACTCCCTTTAATATAAACCAGATTATATTGATTAAAATTTTTCAGCACAAAGTTCAGTACATTTAAGTTCCATCCACATTACAATCCTTACATGTATTTATCTCAACAACTAAAAAATTTTGTGAATTTGCTTAATTTTTTGATCTATTCATTACCTCTGCTTTTCTAAATCATATATAGTACATGTCATGGTTTTAAATACGAAATAAAACCAAAATTAAGATACTTAAAATTTTTTATTAAACATAGAACTACAGCTTTTGAAAAATCAATTTTTAAAAATAATGCTGTATAAATGTGAACCTCTAGGTTCCCTGTAATGGTGAATTTGGAGTTTAATTACTTAAAGAAAAAATAAATAATTCAAATTTTGAAATTAAAAAAAAATTTTTTTTTATTTTACTAACAATATTTCTAGATAATTAAAACACATTCCTTCGGTACACGTTTAACCAATACTAACACTGCTTCCCTTTAGTTTTTTTTTATAATTCCCTCAATGACCCTCGTCACAACTTCTTAAATTTGACAACATAAGTTCGTGTTTTTCGCGCGAAAAGTCATTTAAGACTCTTTCGTTTTATTTTATTTTCGAAAAACTTAGCTTGAATCGGTCATTTGTTACTAAAATTTTATAGTGATCGGAGGAAAAAATAATGGAAAATTCAAAGCACCATTTCCGGCATTTAAAAAAAAAAAGTGAAAAAAATTCTAGAATTCTACAGCTTCTGCAAAATTTATACTGTTTACAGATCGGGTCAAAGGGTTTTATTTGTTTCCATACGTGTATGCGGTGCATTATGAAACGTAACCATTTCAGTTTACAAGTACCAGAATATACTCGTACAAGATCCTATATAAATTTGATGGGATTAGCTTTGCAGATTGTTTTATTCAAGTTTTTGTTTTATATTGTTGGAAGAATAACCCAATGCAATTATTAAATTTTTTTTTCTTTCGAATTTTTCTAATTTTTGCTTGACATATTACTATTGACCTTATTAGCTGTTTAAAATTAGCAATTTTTTTTCTGTGCTCAATCAGTTATGAAATAATAGAAGTTTGAAAATATTATTGGCTCTATTAGGGTTTTTTTAAAACTATATCTACCATGATTATTGATTGTATTGAAATAATTGCTTTAGTTGGATTCAAGATATTTAATTTTGTTATTCACCTAAATTGCATGGTTCGAAATTTCTATTTTTAGTTCATTTCTTAACTTTTCCCGTTTTCTGTGGCCGATACTTGTGGAGTTTCTGTTAATTACTTACATATGTTTATAAAGAGTGTTTGAATAGAGGGGACGCCTTTTTATTTGTTAATATTTTCTGATAGGGTGACATTGTTAATATCAAAGTGGCATTTGAAAGGTCAGTCTTTGCCATTTCACAATAAATCAAAATACACTACAACCATGATTGTATATAATTCGAATATTTATTATAATAATTCTGGGTCGATGGCAACTTGTTACGTCGCTCTTAATGAAAGACACCTTATTAATAGTGTCTACTTACTTTGTTAAAATAAAGCAGCAAATTATCATATTTTATTTAGTAAAATTGGACTTCCATAAGTGTTTTTTTTATAGTTTGTCCATTGTTATGTAAAAATTCCATAAGGACATATTTAATTAGTATAATATATATCGATTTTTTTAATATTATTCTGCAAACTAGTGAAGCTCACTTACGAAAAAATATAGACTACTAACATTTTTGAGCAACGAGTCAGCCTTTTGGCAAAAAATTTGGCCAAAAAGTCAACACACACAGTAAAAAACATAGCCCAGTTTTAAGCAAAGGTAAAAATTTTTCTTAAAACTTGGAAATCTCTTAAACTCAAACACATTTCTGGCCTAATTTAACCTGCCAAGACAGGAGACAAATTTTTAATATCAGAAATTTTTAGTTGAAGTGTTGCAGAAAATATCTTAATAAAAAAGAGAGTTTTAAAACAACATACGTTATCACTTACCAGCTTTTTAACGTCGTTATATTATAATGATAGTTGTTCAAGTGTCACCAAACAACGATAAAGTGGATTTTTGCAAAAACAATAAATTTTTAGGTAGATCATTATCATAAGTAATGCTCAAAGCTAGGATAAATTAGGTAAGGTGAGGAAGCTAATAAGTGTGCGTAAGTAAGATGATTTCTTTTTATTTAGGCCTACCAGAAACTAAATTTCCTAATTTAAGAAATTTGAAAAATCGATTATTTGCATTTTGTGCAGCACTTATTTAACCCATTGACGTATATTTTTTTTTTCATAGATCGACCTCAGATACACACTTATTTTTTGGGTGTCCTGTTGTTATAAGAGAAAATTCTAAATAAGTCGGGAACTACGCATTTTTTTATTTTTTTCTAAATATTTACACCCTTATATGTTTATCTATTGAAATTTGGAATGTAGAAAAATTCGACAGTAATAATAAAGAAACAATTTAAAATCATTGAAATTACTACTAAATTGTAATTTTTTCATCACCATTGTAAGCAAATTCAATAAATTTATCCAAACTATCCACTAGTCGACGAGTAGGTAGTAAGAAACATCGTGTGGTATAGTGTGTGGNTCTAAATATTTACACCCTTATATGTTTATCTATTGAAATTTGGAATGTAGAAAAATTCGACAGTAATAATAAAGAAACAATTTAAAATCATTGAAATTACTACTAAATTGTAATTTTTTCATCACCATTGTAAGCAAATTCAATAAATTTATCCAAACTATCCACTAGTCGACGAGTAGGTAGTAAGAAACATCGTGTGGTATAGTGTGTGGGGTAACCTTAAGCTTGTAGTGCCAAGCTTCCGGTTGATTTATTTTGAGAAGAGTGCGGCTAAAGGGTTTTGGCTTGCGCTCTTGTGTTTTGTGTGTTGTTCTAGTGAAAACAACTTCCGCAGAAAAAAGAAGATATTGAAAAAAAAATGGGTAGATCCTAATGAAAGAAAAAAATTCTTTTAAAATGTAAAGCAAAATAAAAAAAGACAACAATATAATAATAAGTGAAGAAACTAGAAAAAGAAAAAAGCGAAAATGTAAAACCGGTGTGAATTGAGAAGCATCGAACTAACCTAATATACAAGACAATATGAGATCAAAAAAGGAGTAAAATTACCAGTTATATGACTACGAGGGTGAAAAGTTGTGAACCTAGGTAAGAAAACAC
>JXPE01055658.1:7828-18986 GCA_001015215.1 Holcocephala fusca
AGCACTTATGTGATTACTTTTTTAATTGGTGGGAAAAAATTGGAAAAATATTAGTAAGTCCAAAAATGGAAAACGTAACGTAACTTTTTTGCTTTTTTATCGCAGCACAAAAGTCCTCGGATTGAGAGCTTTTAATTTAGATTGAAAAGTTTTGCAATATTTTAATCAAAACGCAATATTTTATACAGCGTTGTAATTAAAACAGTTCCAGTTCTATCGTTGTCCGTAGTTTGAATTACGCATTTTCCGAAGAGCGTAAAATAAGGCCGGGAAATTTCGGAGTTGTTATGTTGCATTCGTAGAGGTCCTTTTCGAAAGTTTTTCGAATTTGAGTGATTCTTTTTTTTTTATGGAATAGAAAAACAAAGATAAGTTATTGGAGTTAAGAAAAGACCTGAGTTCTATGCTGAGTTCAAGTTGGAACGTAATGGTTTTTAATTTTATAATATTGAAATTTTGTAGTTATGGGTGAAAACTGCTAATTGTGGCCTTAGTTTATGGTGTGAATTGACTTGGATTTACAGAGCCAACTCAACTAGTCTTTTAATTTTTTTATATTTTGAGTTATTTAAGTTTCCCTTAAAATGTTTGCAGGTTGCAATTTTATCATCCATGCTTTGGATAAAGAATTGCATAACAAGTGAGTAGCCGGAAATTAGATAGACAGCTTGTTGAATAATTAATTTAGAGTTTTATAGGTTGACATGTGATCCATTTTCCATTGCTGGCTCAACCATAGCTACAAATTGGTAGGTTGGAAATGTTCATCCTCATTCGAGAATTCTTACGGCGTTGGTACAATTTCAAATATTTTATCATTAAAATATGTAGCGAACTATTACAAGTTTTGCTATTTAATAAATTCAATAATGCACGGGTTCAACTAATACTAGAATTAGTGTGCTTTTAATTTCGCATTAAAGCGAAGTTTTATTTGACATTGTGTTTTTGATTAAAATGATGCAAATTATGTGGAGCATATTTTCATATTGCTTGTCATGTAATTTTGGGATTAACTGTGCTGAACAAACGTTCAATAAAACGTGGCCTAAAAACTAAAAAATTTTTAGTGAATGCAACAATTTAATTATTTTGTGTAATTACTTTTTATCAGCAAAATAAAAATAATAAGATTTGTGGGATTTTTCACTTTCTTGAAGAAACTATTGCCATCAAAATGCGCTCAATTCCTTCAAAATATCACAGCTTCATATAACGTTCAGAAGAAATCGCTGGTAAATCTTTATGATCGATATAAGGGAAAATAACTCTAGCACTTTCATAAAGTATTAAGAAATCAGGAAGATAAACTTTAGTAAGTTTTTTCTTAGACCTTGGACTTCTGTAATTGTCCCTAGCGAGTAAGAGCTCCGGCGGGTACGTTTAATTTGCTAAAGTGCTTCTTTATGTTGAAATCATCAGTTAAGTGCTGCTAACTGCTTATATCTTCTGAATGTCTTTAACTTTTTGAAATGGTTTTACAACAATTATAAAGTTTGCATAGATCTTCAAATAAAATGTGGTGAGAGAGGTGGTAACACAGAAATAATATCATAAGATAGAATAAATGGACAGCAACTGAAAATTTATGTAAAATGCTATTTAAAATTTTCTCAAAATGTTCTGAAATTCTACACAACTTTGAATAAATTCGCTTATCCGTTTATGAATTTAAATTATGAAAACCACATGGTAAGATTTGAAAAGTTTCTTAGCTTACTCCTGAATCTTTCCAAATCCTAATATACATGATGTGTTTTTGTGTAAAAAAAGTAGTCCAATTGAGAGTTTCTTGTTATTATAAAAATTAAATCATGTTGCGAAAAGTAATACAGATACAAGGACCAACAAGCGAAAAGCAATAGGTCTTCAAAAAAGGTCCTCCAAAATAGTTTTTTTTTGGAAAACCTACTTTTTTTAAAAATATTTTTGTGCTACTTGAAAAGAAGATAAAGTACATACCCGAAAGGTATTTTTCTAAAAATTCGAGCATCTTTAAATAAAGAAAATCTGAGCAATAGGTTGCATACGCTTGAAGGGTATTCATTTTCCAATACCCTTTCTGACCTTTGGATGTATTTTTAAGGAGGAAGAGAAACTGACTCTGCGCTTTTGTTGTACTTTTGTATAAAATAAGGATCTGAACTTTTATAACTTTCTTAAGCAGTGAGCAGCATCTAACTTCATCGAAAAGTATCCACTTCCTTTAGAGAAGTAACAAAAAATTATAGAGGAATCTGGTTCTTTTGCTTCTGCGGTTTTACAGGATACCGAAATTCCTTTATTTGAGCTCGTTTAGCTTGAACCAACCTAGTTAGCTTACCTTTGGTTTTACCTAGCTACCAGGTACGAGATGAAAAGATTACTCCTTTGGCCGATGCTAAAGAAATGTCAACAAGATAAAGTACTTAAGATTATGGACACATTGAAACATCTGGAGGGTATCCTCTTGTTGAGTGTCACTAGCTAGTTGCACTTTTTATGATAAACTGGACAAATTGGATAAATTTGCAGGACGGGTAAAATGGATAAAAGAGTCTATGGTATCAATCGGTACCTAAGATTGTATAGCTGCATGTATACATGCAAAAAAGTATATAAAGAGAATGGAAGATGATATAAAGTTATGAGAAGGAGTTTGGAGATTAGAGCATTATTGTACGTCTGTTATTTATCAAGTTCGATACATTTTTATATAAGTCGTAGCTTCAAGTGGGAAAAATGGACTGCAGACTGAAGCTAAAAATTTGAACTGGTTCTGTATGAGACCTAGAAAAGTTTTTGGATAAATAAAAAGAAAAAAAAAACAAAAGCTCGATTAAATAAGTAGACAGAGGTCAGTATAGCAAGGATTTTTTTCTGTCTGAAATTTTGCTGTCATGAACTTCATGCTTAGAAGGCTGTGAAATAAAATGCCATCCAGGGAAATCAGGATATTAAAGAACATGAACTGAAGCTATAAGGATAATGTGTTTGTCCTTAATTATGTAAATTTGACATTTGTTGTACCCTTCAGGCAATAGTGTGGTGTCTGAATTTGTTTAAAGTCAAAACAGATAAAATAAAATTGAGGGCAAATTAAATGCCAAAATAGAGAGGACAATGTTTTTAATCTAAGAAGGCATTATTTAAACATCTCCACAGCGTTGAGCGAATTACGCAAATTATTAAAAAATTTGCTAATCAATTGAATTTATGGTTGTTTTTAAATGCAAATAGCAAGAATGTTTGATATGAAAAAGAGTGTAACAAAGCTAAAAGATCTTCATCCAGATATCATTTCTAAACAATTTTCGTTTTTCATGGCTTGGAATGGCCATGTCGTAAGGAAAAACTATTAATTTTATTTTTATGAGAGCCAATTTCTACACGAATGTAGTCTAAACGCTTCCTGATTGTGGTAGTAATTGTAGTCCCTGCAGAGTGGTTGATTTCCTTACTTTGTTAGATTGTAAGTAATCCATGAACTTTAATTAATTTTTTGTTTTTTTCACTTCTTAACTGCTCTAAACTTCTTAGCCTGCTAATTTTAGGTTAAATTAAAAGAGATTCTCATTTAGAAGACTTGTTTAGCCTTGATGGGCTTAGTTGAATGAGAGCCCAGCAAATACCTTTAAATAATTACAATCGGTGGTAGTCTAACAAGAAAAAGAGAAGAAGTAAAGAAAAGTAGAAATTCTTGATATGTGTAGCTCCACTTTAAAGTTGGAGGGAGCAGCCTATAACATTCTGATAATTACTGAAGATAAATCGATTGGCATCTCTAGCTTCACTGGATGCAGGTGTTTCTTATTCACATTCAGAACAAATAACACAAGCTTCAGGCTATTACCCTAGCAGATACATCGATCTCTACCAAGGGACTATTATTTTTTGCTTCAATGGAATTATCTCATCATCCAACAGTAACACAGAAAGTGGAATCAAAAGAAAACTGGCTTGCATTACCATGAGGATCTCCACTCAAAGGCTAGACACCATTTTATTTTGAATTATTCTAACGATGGAATGGACTCCTAGTTTGATCACCTTTTTCCGCTCGTCATCTGCCTAAGCCGCCAATATAATTGCAGCACGCTGAGTTCATTCATAAATTTTGTTGCCATTCTGTATGAAAACTGGGGAGAAGGAAAAAAAAACTGGCAGACGACACGAAATTAGCGGCGACAAAGTGTTGAGTTGTTCCGTGCCCACTTAAAGAAAGAAACAAGAACTCTTGTAGAGCGAATATTATGATTGACATCGTCTTTATTTGAGACTTGAAGTTATTTCGCGCACCTTTAACGAGTGGCGCAAGCTCACACACCTGCCCAGAATTTTATAAAAGGCGCTTAGTACGTCTCTTCTGTTACACACTCATCTCTAAATTGGAGTACAGAAATTGAAAACCACGTAGGAGTCACTTTGCTATGGTCAATGTACCAACTGTGACTTCTTGAACAACCAAAGCCAAAGCTGTCTAACTGGTGGCCTAATGATTTTAAATAACTCCCTGTGGGCAGGCATTTACGCCCACATAACAAAGGACAGGTTCACACAATTGTGTCAAGAGTGCTGTTTACTTCGCTGTTTACGTGCAATGCGTGGTCTTCCAAGTACCTCACCTGGATAAAAGGTTTAAGTGAATTCCACTAATTACGTGATTAATGAAATGACATTGTCACATGGTTTACAAACACATATAAAGAGAACAAAGAGAAAATCCACTGTAAATAGAAAAAAATAATTTTTGAGTTGGAAAATTTCAATTTCTATGGAACTGCACTCTGAAAATAGGAACAACTGCAACCTATGAAAACAAATCGTCCAAGCCAAGAGCCAATTAGATTTTTATTTTAGGTGTTTTTGCATTGAATATTGCATTGAAAGGAATCATCTCCTGTTCGAATTACAATTCCCTGTTTGAACTTAAACAGCTGTTAAGTAAAGTAAAGATTCCGAGGGAAACTAATGTGTGAAAAAATTTGGGATTATACTTTTTTCTAGAACGATTCTCTAGGTTTTATTTTTTAATTTATTAACGTTATTGAAAACGTTTAGAGCTTAAAGCGCTATTACTGTTTTACACTAGAAGAAAGGACAATCACAGCATTAAACAACATTCCAAACAGCAGGCACGGTGAAGTCAAGATAACGATGGCAGAAGTATTTGTTAGAAACCAAAGAGCCAATATGACACTTGTGTTGTGCCAGAACCAATTAAAAAGCAAAACTTATCGATAACACCTGAACTAGGTCTGCCTCCCGGAAGACCATTAGCGTGATTTACCTGTTGGATGGAAAGCATTCAACACACAAATTTTCATTGATAAGAGCTTCCCAGTTGAGGCTTATCAGAACTCGTGCACAGAAACATGTTTAGAGATTACCTCAACTAGTGAGGTCATTTGTTCACCCTCTGAGGTGGTTGCAGGTTATCTAATGACCCTAATTCAAAAACGATTTCGACGTGGCTAGCAGGATATTGAAGTAACATTTAGGGTTTGCTTAGGCACAGATCGAGATGAAGATTTTATTTTGTGCAGATTAAAACCTAAAAAAGCTGCTCCTAATTTTAATATAGCTTAAGTGTGAATAGTTGTTGAGACCGGCGATTCAAGTTCGCTAGTATGCCAATGGGATTGGTTTATCCCAGAAATGGTTTGGTTAAAAAAAACTCAGAAAAACCGCATGTGGGAAAAAATAAAAATAATAAAAATAATGTGAATAGCGAGATAAAGCTTTGAAGTCTTGCTCTAATTTACCTCTTTGTACGATTTAGTGATGCAGTTTTGGAGTTTTTGTTTGGAATTCTGTTGGGATGGATATTTACTCAATTCGATTTTGGAGCAAGTATACTTAGTCTATGTGAGTATGGTGCTGTTGACGTACCCACCACAATCCCGTAATTTTGGGGAATAGGAAGGAAGAGTGGTGCATCTCCACTTACATTGCAAATCCGTTTCAGGATTTCAGACCACGTGATGAATGAATGCCATTCAAGCAATGTCGAAAAACATTTTCACACAGAGTGGAGCAAAGTAAAACGCAATTGTAAATTCCTAGAACAAATGACAACAGATTTGGGTTCCTGATGATTCTGATGCTCTTTTGTTGTAATCCTAATGTAGCGATCATTCGTTGCAGTTTTAGTTGTCCTTGCAGTTTTATAGAAACGATTTCCCAAAACCTTAAAATAATATCTGCAGCAATTCTAGTTTTTCTTCGTTTAGCAGATTTGTCCTAATTCTATAAAAAAATTTACTCGGATAGAGCGGTTTTTCCTTTCACTTGGTTGATAAGCAATGAATTTTATCTGGAGATATTCGGCAACAAGTTTTAGAGATTTTTCTTTAAAAAAAAATTAGCCAAATGCAATAAACACGTTGACTAACGAATTTGTTGAAACTTCGTGCACGCGAAAGTTTGTAAAGCTTCCCAAAACTGTTTGTACTAGTATTTACACGTTGGCTACGAAACCTTCATCTAATACTGTTGAAATCGTAGTCTTAAATAAGGGGGCCTCCCTTTTGCCTCTATTTGGTAGGTTGTGACTAGCGAATTCAATTGGGAAAGCGCTGTATGTTCGAAAATGTCCAGCACTATGTGTGTAAATTCCAACGACCCTTGGAGGGAATGAATATTTTAATTAATTTAATTAGGCAAAAGTTTGAAAGTCCTATGAAATAAGTGGAAGTGAAGGAACATAGAATGGTTTCTCATTTCGAAAAAAGTATGGAGACAAGCCCTTGCTTTTTTCACGAATACAATTTAGGGTACAAAAGGTTGTGAAATTATTGCAAACGCAAAATTTTGGACGTGTGTATGCTTGGCGAATTAATTTAGTTGAAATGCTGTTTAATTTCTGAAATGTTTGCCAGATTCGCGAATGAAATTTGATTGGATTAAAAACCCTACTTGCTTCAGTAAATTGAGAAAATCTTATCTACAGTAAAGCAAAAATTAGTTGTCCATCTTATTTTGTAAATCAAGTAATAATNCGTTTCCAGTGGTGGTTATCAAACGCAAAATTTTGGACGTGTGTATGTTTGGCGAATTAATTTAGTTGAAATGCTGTTTAATTTCTGAAATGTTTGCCAGATTCGCGAATGAAATTTGATTGGATTAAAAACCCTACTTGCTTCAGTAAATTGAGAAAATCTTATCTACAGTAAAGCAAAAATTAGTTGTCCATCTTATTTTGTAAATCAAGTAATAATTTATTAAGTCTCTTAAATCTTGGATAGTTTTTACAAAAAGGGCACCCTCTTAATATCAAGAATTCGTAAAAGATTAGCAGATTATCATCATCCGATTGAGCAAAAGAAGGAAAGTAGGTTGTCGTAACATCAATTAGCATTGCTCTGTTAAAGTTATTGTAAAAAGTATTTTACGGGGTTTAACTAAAGAAATACTGCAATTTACTGACTTCAGGTGGAATAGTAGCATTTCCTGAGAAAAATAATAAGAATTTCAGCTAATATCCGTAAAGTACTACAAGGAGCAATCAAAGATTTTCTTTTTGAAGTGATTCCACTAGGAAGGATTCCTTTTAATTCCGTTTTACAAAAATCAACTTATTAATGGTGCAATTAGTGGAAAATTTCACAGTTACGACATAATGATAATACTTGAGATAGCCTAGATTTTTATTAAAGAATCTGAAAAGAATGCTGTTACTCCCTCTTCAGCACCATTGAAGCTAGCTACATGCAGTTAAGGGCTAGTAACTGCTTTAAAGTTAAAGAAATGAAATCTTTCACGATGAGGTCGAGCATGAGCACACACCTCAACATTAGTAAACTGAAAGTTTTCTTACAATAACTGAAGTGCACCTACTAGTACTAGCAGCCTATTCATAGTAAAATCCATTGTCCTTCGGGGAAGCCAAAAGTAGTCCCAACTAACCACTTTACAACAAAAGATACCAGAAATCGGGACAGATGCAACTTTTTAATTTCTTCCTTCCTTTCGACTTATTCCGTATGGTTGCACCATTAAATGTTGTATGCTGCTTTTCCGTGTGATAACTGGTCCTGATTTTGAAATCCGGGATGTTTTTTCCTTGTGAAAGCTTCCCAACCATTGTCAATGCCAGCGTATTTGCTTATACTGGTTTAGTGTAGCTAGGGGCTCCGGAATCAATTAGAGAACTATCAGCTTAGGTAAGAAAATGTGAAACGGGAAAGCAGGAAAGGCTGCACATGACGGATTTAATAATGGCATCGCTTTTGGGAAAATTAAAATTTGTATGGGCGTTAGTGTTGCGTACAAGCAAAGTCAAACTTTCTGCTTGCAGGTAATGAATCTTTTGTTCCTCGCTGAAAGTTTTGGAATGCTAAAAGGGTTGCAGCATAATTAAAGAGAAGTCGTAGTGAAATAGGGAGCTGCAATTTCGCATGCAATAAAAGGTTAAAACTTTCTGTGGAAAAGTTCTTTATGGCCGAAATGTTTTGTGGTATTCATCACAAAAATTATTTAAAAGCGTTCGGTTTCGACAGATAAAGGTGACTGCAGGAGCGCATCGGAATCTTCTACATTCGAAAATTATTGTAGCACCGCTGCATGCTTAGTAAGAGTATTTTTGTTTTCGGTAGTAAATGTCTTATATTTACGCAAATTCTATCAGAAGAAGTGGTATGTAGGGTGAATACATAAATTTGATTGTAAGAACATAAGTAAGGACAAAAGACGCACACAATAGTTGGTTTTCTGGCAGGATGTCTCGTTCAAAACAATACAGTAAAAGTATGCTCTAGATCTGACGAAAAAATTATAGTCTTAAGTGTTGGCACTTTTTCTTTTAGTTATACTTAATGGGCGAAAAATTCAAGTCTGAAAATGCAATAAAAAATGTGGAAAGATTTTCGGAGCAATTTTGCATTTTTTGCGACGATTTTAAATATAGCTTAGGGCATGCCTCTCTCCTATCCATCACCGTCCACCGTCGTCAAGTTTATATTCGAGTTCTTATGTTTTGAGGCGTACAACACCATTCCAACGGCATGACTGGCGACATATTTTGAGACGTTTCTGGAAAGAAGGATATCCCATTTAAAGTCCTGCAGCAAGGCTTTTAAGTTGTTGACGTTGGCTGCTACAGTTTTCTGCTTCTGTGGCTGGATTGTTGGTGGATGGTGCTCCGCATCAAGTTCACTGAACCTTCAAGAGGTACAAGTCCTCAAAAATAGGAGCTTTTAATTCGAATGCATAACGTCAGCCCATTTTGCTTGAATTCCTGTATATCCCTACAAATCATTATGCTCGAGGGGTGTCCTTAGGTGGAATGAAATAACCGACATAGTGACAAAATGAATTGGTTGCAGTCGTAGGCAGAGAACACGGGTAAAGAGTTGATTCACTTTTTCCACTGTTATTCCACTTCCTGCATTGTTCATCGTCATTTTGTTTTTGGTTCCTTGGCAGATTTATAAAGAAACCTCCTTGTTGTAGAGAATATTTCGTAAGCAGATGGTGAAGCCCTTAGCAGATTACATATAGGGACATGATGCTTCTTTAAACATAACAGCCTAGTACCTATGCACATTTTTGATTGTGTAACTAGAAAAGTGTTTCGGGTAGAGTTCTAATAAGTTTACCTGTATTTTCCGGCGAAAGATTCGCGGATAGTATAAACTTTGTCTTCTTCAACTAAGCTTTCTCTCATTAAATAGATAGACGCACCAAGCGTGGATGTGAATTAATTAAAAATGTAGACTTAGTGAATATTTTCATTTGCCTGTGCTCCCCGCTATAAAAATTGACTCGTCATTAACAAACCGAATGAAAGTAGAAGTCATTGTGAAAGCTTAGAACCATTAAAAAATAATGAAATTAAATTCTGAGTGCAATGCAGGAGGAAGTTTTCAACATTTTTCAAAAAAAACAGAATTTTTCGTAGATTTTTTCGATTAATTTCGTCTAATTAGGATTAAATGCTGCTTTTAGAAAAAGATTAANAAATTGACTCGTCATTAACAAACCGAATGAAAGTAGAAGTCATTGTGAAAGCTTAGAACCATTAAAAAATAATGAAATTAAATTCTGAGTGCAATGCAGGAGGAAGTTTTCAATTTTTTTAAAAAAAAAAAAGATTTTTTCGTAGATTTTTTCGATTAATTACGTCTAATTAGGATTAAATGCTGCTTTTAGAAAAAGATTAAGAGAGTAAAAGTCACATAAGTCTGGTGTAAGATTGTACAAANTAGAAGTCATTGTGAAAGCTTAGAACCATTAAAAAATAATGAAATTAAATTCTGAGTGCAATACAGGAGGAAGTTTTCAATGTTTTTCAAAAAAAACAGAATTTTTCGTAGATTTTTTCGATTAATTTCGTCTAATTAGGATTAAATGCTGCTTTTAGAAAAAGATTAAGAGAGTAAAAGTCACATAAGTCTGGTGTAAGATTGTACAAAATTACTTTTAAATTATTGGACATATTTTGTTAAATAAAAATAATATTAATGGCGCTTGACGAAAATTCTGAAACTCGTTTCTAACAACAGGAAATAATGAATAAAAGCTTGGTGCTGCGTGCAAGGATCGAGCGGAAATCAAGCTATTTTTTCTTTTAGCAGAAGGTGGTTGCAGTGAGAAGAAAATACAGTAATTCATCTAAACCAGTGTACAATTATAAAATATAATTGCAAATTTGTTAGTTATCGTGTAATTCGATCCTTTTATCCATTTCTAACCGGTACTGTGCTATAGTCTTCCTTAAATGAAACCGGGAACTGGAGCCAATTTTCTGAAACGAAGTATCTCCCTGCAATTTGCATTTAAAAATCACCTAAACAAGCAAAGTGAAACCTTCACACGGTATCGCGATGGCACTTGATTTTTCTTAGCGAAATGAGGGTAATGACTGGCATCTTACTCATATGATCGGCCCAGTATGAATGAAGTCTAAGGTTTGTAACCTCTTTGCTGTTTTTCATTGACCGGAATGGCCGGAAGTAGCATCATTAGCTGCTATCCTCGTGCCGTTGTCGCCTATTCTACAGTACGAGTATCATTGCATAAATAGAAATCTTTTTTCGAATTCTAGTTACAAACAACTGTGGGACGTGGTTAAAAAAGAGAGTTGCTAGAGATTACTCTTTTTATTTAGTGCAATAAAAAAACTCAACAAAAATAGTACTGTATTGCATAAATTTATTGGCTGATTCAATTTTTTTTT
>JXPE01056012.1:2454-14637 GCA_001015215.1 Holcocephala fusca
AAAATTGCGACAGCACATCTTTGTTAATAGCCAACAAAGCTGGCTTCTAGATAAAATGGTTACACGCTTTTGGAAGCGTCCAAAATATTACATTGATGATCCATACGAACCTTATCATACCAGGAAAGAGTATTTTGCTAGCCGAGTAAAGCCAATTAAATAAAATAAAATTGTTATTGTAATAGTTGTAATAAATTGTTTTCAATTTAATATAATTTAGGTCTTTAATGAGTTTTCTTTTTAATATTATATTTACATTTGAAAGCAATTAGAATATTTATCGACATTTTAATAGATTTTTATTTATTATTTGAATCTCAAGTTAAGAACGATTTCTTGATCTAAATGTGATGTTTTGGTTTAAATGCATTAAGAATTTTTGTATTTGTTACGAAAATCTATAATAATCCTTTAGCTCTTCATTGTTCTACAAAGTGGAAAAGCAAATTTCTTTTAATAAAACACAGGCGACAATTCGCTATAGGGAAGAGGAAAAGGTAAAAAATTTAATTCGGAGCGGCTTGTCAGTGCTCAAATTATAATTTAAATCTTTGCGCTGAAAAATCTTTAAGAAGACTTCACCCGAAACTATTTTCTAAGCAATTATTTAACTATCTATTGATCTAGCTTTGTTGAAAACATATCGCTCAAGGAATATTAGTACTATGTTTGTTAAAAATCTGTCAAGCTTTGAAATAAAAAGAATTTGAAAAAGGCAAAGATTAAAACTGAACAGATGTAAAAAAGTATTTGAAGGAATTTAGCGAAGATTTCATAGCACAGGCCATTTTAACTCGATTTACTCTATTTACACAAAAAATCCAAAGAGCGATAAAATCTATGCCATGCAAGAAAGAAACATTCAAATTCTATTGAAGACATGTGGTTTTATATCAACTTGTGATAAAAAGAGCAATGAATGATTGAGAATTTTGAAAAGATTACTACTTCTATAAATTATAATAACATTTTTTCCAGTCACATCTCCGCAAAGTTTAACTTGTAATCAACTTAATCGAAATATAAAAGCACAGATAAGTGAAGCTATAAATGCCTCATTTAAATAAGTGAATCGATGCAATAAGATCATTCCTTGAAATTCACTCTATTAAAAGTGCTATATTGTTCATTATATAGGTAATTGATTACATATCAGCACACTCTAGATGTGAGGCGAACGCATAAAGGGAAGTTCTGTTCAATCAAAATCCTTTACAAATAATTTATTTATTTGTTTGTTTGTTTAGTAATAAGAAATAAAGTTGACTGTAGTAGAAATACTCTTTAATAATTCCAATTTGATTAAAAGAAAACTACTGATTCATAAAACATCTTAATAACTCATAAAGAATATCGTTTCACTTACTTTGTGTCTAGCTGAATAACTATAGTTTCACTCTTCAGTGGTATAAGTCATCTACCGGAAAAGATATCTTTTGTCTTATTGCAGCAAAACAGAAGTGAACAATTACTTCTACTTGTGATAAATTTAACTTTTAATAGTTTTAAGCTGATTCAAGAATGCTCTAGAAAAGATTATTGCACTGTACGAGGATGATTCCAGCTTATAAAATCTGGAATACAGAATATCTGCCTAATTTGACGACTAGTAAGTTTTATAAGGAACATTTAGTGAGATTAAGCCATTTAAGCATAAAACAAAAGCTCTAAAAAATTGTTCAGCAAAAAAATATGTGAGAAAATGAACTTAAAAGAAATTCTAAACAAGGGAATTTAAATAAAACACTCGGCAGATTGAATTATGATAATGAGTATCAAATTGTTGTACTTTACTTCCAGAAAGCTTTGAGCAATCAACTAGATTAACGCAGGTGCTTGAATTCATCGTTGCCATTAGTAATGGCACGTAAAAAAGACTTTGCTGAAAGACAAACTCATAGAAAATCAGCGATCATTATGTAAATTTCATTATCATTAAGTATTTCATGTTTCTATTTTTTGATAATTTATAAAAATATATATATATATATGTATATATAAACGCTTATATATAAAATACTCATTCTTTTACAACTCGGTTAACCAATTTTCCTAAACATTGAATTTCGCTTTCAACAACGTCACCTGGCTTTAGATACTCTGGAGGGGATCTATGCATGCCAACTCCTGCTGGGGTTCCTGTCAGTATTATATCTCCTGGCTTAAGGGTAATGCATCTATTAAAAAAGGCATATGTACATATGTCATTTATAGTACAAAAGACTACTTACTGTGATAATCTGGATATTATATCATCAATTCGAAAGATCATTTCTTTGGTATTTCCCTCTTGTTTTAATTGGTTATTTACACGACAGGAAATCTTTAAGTTGTGTGGATCTTTTATTATACTTTTATGGACTATTGCAGGTCCCAGAGGACAAAAAGTATCCATTGATTTACCAATCAAAAATTGGCCACCGTTTCGCTCTTTTTGCCAGTCTCTAGCTGATATATCTTGGGCTACGCAATATCCAAATACATAATCGATTGCATTTTCTTTTGACACTTTTTTAGCTTCTTCACCCATAATAACGGCGAGTTCTACTTCCCAATCGAGTTTCTGGAATAAAATAGTATTGTCATATCTACCCAGTTAGAATTCAAATAATTCTAAAAATACCTCTGTTATTGAGTGTGCTACAATACAATCATTTGGTCCAATTAATGCGCTTGTGAATTTACTAAAAAACATAGGCTCCTTCGGTGGATTTTTCTTTTGCTCAGAACAATGGTCTCTATAATTCAAACCAATGCAAATTATTTTTCCTGGATTCATAACTGGAGGCAATAGCACGATATCGTCAGTAACTCGTTCGCAGTTTAAGCCTTTTGCTTTTGTTTGCAATTCTGCTATACCGACGTGCTGCTTTATAAACATTTCCATTGTATTACTTACACAAGTATTTGAAGACATTTCAATCATGTATTCACCATTTTCTGAAACTAATCCCACTCTTGGACGACAATCATTTTTTCTTCTAAATTGAATGAAGCGCATATCAGTGCGTAAGCTTTTACTGAAATTTTTTTAATTTTTAATCATTGGAAGTAGTTATTTTAGATATTGATTAACTCTATGAGTAAATAACTGTGAAAAAATGCTTCCTTAATAAATAGGAAGAAACGATAAATCACTGATAAGAGCTTTATATCCCAAGACATTTCAGATTGCAAAACTCACTAAACCTTTATCAAGACCAGAGAAATCAGAAAATTTTAAAAGATAAACAAAAATAAATTAAGTACTCCGCTAAAAAAGCTTAACATGGACGATTTTAAAGCGTATAATAATATATGTGGTATGATACCATGTTTTCAAAAATCACACTACTAAGAATTCGAAGGAACAAAATTAATTTTCAACAAAATTAGTAATCTGAAAAATGAAAAACAATTATAGGCTCGTACTAAATCTATACAAGCTTGAATGCAAAAACTAAAAAAAGAAAAACACGGGCTTTCTTACAAGATTTTCCTGGTTGGCATACTAATATTATTTTGGCAATTATATTGAAAAACAAAACCAAAAAGAATATATTTAAAATTTGAATAATTAGCTCTTGACTCTAAAGATATAATGAATCAATTTTGGGCGAGGATTTAGTTCAAGAACACAGTGCTTTGGTATGACTTATTCTTTTAAAGAAATACAAATCCGTTTTAGAGATGTTAATGCTTAAACCACTAAACACAGTTTCAGATGTCATTTAAATCAGAATAGATTGCATAATTGTTTATTTTTTAGGAACTTATGTGTAAATATTAGCTACAGGTTGTTTATTCAAGTAGATTTTTAGACATGCTAATGATTTCAATTCCAGTAGTAAACGTGTGCCGTAGCACTAGTGAGGTGACTACAATAAAAAGTTTTCTTGAATGTAGTTAGGCTCGTTAATAAAAAAACAGTAAGCATGACATATTAAATAAAAGGTCGTGTACACAACCTTACTACGAATAAGTAAATTAGACTACATTTACTTTTAGTTAATACAAAACTAAGAAAACAGTGATCAATGCTGATTGAGGATGCTCTGAAGGAATGTAATCTTGCTTTCGTATGCTATTTATTTTTTGTTACTTTTTCTTAACTAAGAAAAAAACATCCTTACTCTAAAATCTAAATTACTAAAATCCAACTCTATATAAAAATATCTTACAATTCGACCTATTATTAAAATGTTTTAATTACCAGGAGTCCGGCTGAGCCATCATAGAAAGACATCTTACAGAATGTTCGATTCTTGGCCTAAGCGAATTTTGGAATGCAACAAAAAACTTGGAATTCAAATTTAGGATCATAACTCAAAATTTTCAAATTACTACACAATTCAGTTGCTGATAAATCATGAGTTTTGCCATCGAATAAAGCACTTTAAAAGTAATTACTCATAACTGTGATTTCAAACTAATTTTAATCGAAAAATTGCTGGCTGACTTGCAATCTGTAAAAAAATATAAACAGCAGTCAAAATCTAGTACAGATCCCACGGTCGCAAACGTTTAGCGATAGCTAATTTTTGAACAAGGGAAAATTTTTGAACAAAAGATCAAGATAAATCTTGTTCAGATTCAATTCAAATTAATTTCAGTTTTTATTTTGCTGTATGCTTTTAAAATGTATATTTCTTTTTTGTATCCAGTTGCAGTTAATAGAAATAAAAATTCATAAAAGAACTTATGTTGTGCATATATAGAATATTTTACTTGAGTTAATATAATTAAAATTGTTAAAACTGTGCACACAATCAATAAATTCCTTATTTTATTTAATAATATTGAGGCCTTGAAAAATTTACATATTTAATTCCGGCTTTAAGTAATAAAACTGTCGGTTAATACGAGTTTTAAAAGATTACCACAGTTGAAACTTTTATATTATAGATCGAGTTTTATATATATTTTAATTACTTTGCTATTTTTTAACGATCAAATAATTGTGTATTTAAAAATAATGATTAATTAATTAAAAAAATTTTTAAAACAATTAAGAAACTAAGAAAATGAACGAGTGAGTGAGAAAGAGAATAAATTATATAAAAAAGTCGTAAAGTTGAAAAAAAGTTGAAGCATTTTAATCATATAAACATTCTTCTTCTAGTTTTGATGGAGGTCGCGTCATAAAAGTTTGGAAGAACAAAAATGTCATATGTCATATGCCGCGCAGTCGAAATCAGAAGTCTGCGATTTACTGCCTTGTCTATTTCAGTTTGCTGAAATTTTGTGAACTCAAAATTTGGGTGATTTTCAGTTGATCCCACTAATTATAAAAAATTCTTGGTATTTAATTCAGTATTTTATATTGACCGAATTATTTAATATCTGGTCTTAGTGATGTCGGCATTTGGGAGAATTTTAAGCCGAAATCTTTTAAGGGTAAACTGTTTATATAAGAAATTGAGGTTATGTTCAATAATTGATTGAATATTCCTTTTTTTTTAAGGTTGCTTCATGTCCTTCAAGAGGTATTCATACAACCAATGCTGTAGCAAAAGGAGTAAGACTCTTAAATTTTGGTGAAAATGTCAATTTAAGCGGAGTAATTAATGTTTCAGGATCCATCAGCTCATGAAGCCAAAAGGACGACATGCACATTAATACCAGGGGATGGTGTTGGTCCTGAATTAGTTTATTCTTTAACAGAAGTATTTAAGGTAAAACATTATTTTTAAAATATTAAACTTAGTAAGCTTCTATTCATTGTTATTAAGATCAGTTATATAATCGGTACAACTATTTTGTCAGGATGTTGTAAGAGATAGAATGATTGATATTATAATTTTTCCGTTCTCATATATCATTGAATTTTTGTATTTGCTAGAAACACCTGAGAAAATTTTTTTAATTGTGTGAATTTAGATTTCACTGGCTTTCAGAGTGGATTGCAATTTGTGAATAGTTTTTGTATCTGTAGCTTGTATTTGAGTCTTAATTTGATTTGTCTACGATATGCATTTCAGCAAATATCAAGCTTTCGACTTTTGTTCACATAATGTTTTTTTTCCGGCAGACTAATGATTCCATGCATCCCTTATTTGAGCTCAGTAAATCTTTTTCAACCTATGAAGGAGTATTAAAAGCAAAAATACTATTACATTGGTTTATTGCAGTTTTGGTTTCAACACTGATATTATTTATAGTAGTAACGAAAATTTATACCAAAGTATTTAATGGAATGAACACATTTAAATTCATACAAATTGGTGTTAGATTTGTAAATCACCTTTGGTCAAACTAGGGCAAGCAACATAGCTTAAATATATATATACTTTTTTCTTACCTGTGACAGTAAAAGTTTAGGTAATATTTCTCGCTCCTCATGGTATTTGAAAGAATCTGAATGTATTATTCATGAACTATAAGGAATAATGTTAAATAACTTCGGATGCATGCTTAATATTTAATTTTTTTTTCTAATTTCTTAAAGGAATTCGTGTTCTCAGGCGTTTCAAACGAAAATTATCTAATTATTATTACAAAGTAGTTTTACTTAAGAAAAAGAAAAAAATCTTTAAGTAAGAGAAGTATGAAAATATTATTCAATTTGGATTTATTCGGTGTTCTTTTGTTGTTCTTGTGTATCTACACAATTTCTTTTGTAATGCGTTTTACAGGTGATGTGTAATGATGCCTAAGGACTAAAAAATCTCTTAGGGTGAGATATTCTTAATGTAAATTACAAGATACAAGTAAAATGAAATGAGAAGGATTTAGCTTACACACTTAACTATTTGCTAAAAATAATTTGTTTACTTTCTTTCATAATGAATTTTCAAAAGAGATTGCAGACAGCTTTGTGCTCTATTAGAAATTAAATTTTGTGCAAAATCCCAAGACGATTATAAAAATAAGTAAGAAAAATGTTATGAGTGGATCTTCTCTGGGTATTAATCAAATAATTACTATTAACGTTAAACAGTTCTAGAAGGCAGCATTTAGAGTTAGAAAAATTAACAGTGCTTAATTTTTATTTTACAGGCGGCGGGAGTTCCAGTTGATTTCGAGAGCTACTTCCTCTCTGAAGTTAATCCAGTTCTCAGTGCAAAATTGGAGGATGTAGTTGCTTCTATTCAAAAAAATAAAATATGCATTAAGGTGATTTTTTTGTTTAAAAAAGATGTTTATTGAATTGTCTTCTATTTAAGGGTATCTTAGCCACACCTGATTATAGCGTAGAAGGTGAATTGCAAACATTAAATATGAAACTAAGGAATGAATTAGATTTATATGCCAATGTTGTACATGTACGAAGTTTGGCTGGAGTAAAAACAAGACATAAAGTATTAAGATTTATAAATTAAGTGAATAAAATTATAAAAACAAATGGTTGTTTTTAGAACATTGATTGCGTAATCATTCGAGAACAAACTGAAGGAGAGTACTCTGCCTTGGAGCATGAATCTGTTCCTGGTATTGTGGAATGTTTAAAAATTATAACAGGCAAGAAATCACTGAGAATTGCTAAATTTGCATTTGATTATGCCACAAAAAATAATCGTAAAAAGGTTACTGCTGTTCACAAAGCAAATATTATGAAATTAGGCGATGGCTTGTTTTTGAGGTCATGCGAGGAAATGGCAAAACTTTATCCTCGGATTCATTTTGAAAAGATGATTGTGGATAATACAACAATGCAATTAGTGTCGAATCCAAATCAGGTTTGAGAAAAAGAGAAAAGATAAAAATAATGAATTTTATTCATTTTATTGTTACTATAGTTCGATGTAATGGTCACACCCAATTTATATGGTAGTATTGTTGACAACATTGCTTCGGGTCTAGTAGGTGGAGCTGGAGTTGTAGCAGGTGCTTCTTATTCTGCAGAAACAGTTGTATTCGAACCGGTAAGTATAAAATTTCCTTCACACGGTACGGCTATATTTAAAGAAATTCTTATTTTAACTTATTGCGTTTAGGGTGCAAGGCACACCTTTTCCGAAGCTGTTGGAAAAAATGTTGCTAATCCAACTGCAATGTTTTTATGCGGGGCAAAACTTTTACGACACATTAACCTGCAAGAATACAGTGATAAAATTGTTAATGCAATTACCAAAGTTTTGCAGGATGGTAAAATTAGAACTAAAGATTTAGGCGGGCAATCAACTACCCAAGATTTTACAAGAGCTGTTATGGCAAACATTCAGTAAAATTGTAAATATTTCTCTCAATTACGAAATTTTAAATAACTTTATTTGTAAAATATTAATGAAAAGTAAAGAAAATTATTTATATTTTGTTGATCTTTATTTATTTAAAGTTTTGTCTTATATTAAAAAAATCAGTAATTGCAAATAAATTGTTTGTTTTAAAGTAGTCTTGATATTGTAGTATTTTTAAAAATTTAATTTTAAAAATAGATAACATGTCCATACCTGAAATTTTGAATTTTAAACTGGAAACAGCTAGTGAATTTGCGATGAAGTAAAAGTAAAAGAACTCATGATACCCTTATATTTTCGCAGATAAGATGATTGAAAAAACTAAAAAAAGCTTCAGCTTATTAAAATCTTTAAATAATTGCTAAACTTCCATCTAACTTCTAGTGGTTAGAAATCTTAAGTCCTGTTTGTAATAAAAGAATTTGGTATTGGGAAATAGTTTTCAGAAGGCTTAAAGCATTTTCATAAAAAAAGACAGCATAAAATGTTATAATGTTCAAAATTTTTAAGATATTTTAATAATTTTTTTACTATTAAACTGACTGAGGAGCAGCAGCATAACTATAAAAAAGTTCAAATAAACATGTTGAGTCACGTGTAATGTTCGAAAAAATAAACAAATTAAAGCTAAAAAAATAGAAATAGGAACATTTCATTGATTTAGTTGTTAAAATAGCATTTTTAAGAGTATGGTATTTATGGAAACAATCACCTACGTGAAAGAGTACTTTACAAAACCTGCACTTATAACAAGTCAAACTTTTCTTTTTATTTGTCGCGCAAGCACGACACTGTCGTTGAGCATGCACTTTTTTCCTGGCTTTGGAATGTTTCTGGTTTGTGTTTTTCATATCCAATGACAAACGCCCTGTCCTGGTGGATCGAAGTTATCTAATATTGGTTTAATATTTAATATCTCTGTACTATCGTTATTTAAAAAATGCCATGATTGACATATTTTCCTAAATCTGTCGCGGCTCAATGTTTTCGGAAATATCGGAGCTTGCAATAATTCGTCGGTAGTCCAATAATCGTCCATTAAACTTTTAGGAGATTGATCCATTAGAATCACTAGGCCGAAAAATTCTTTGAATTCAGTATACTATTATTTTTGTTGCGGAAAATATTTAAGCCTGATTGATCCAAAAACGATGCGATTGCAGATGGATTATCTATTTCAGTCCATTGCTTACAGTGGAAAATTTCTGATTCTCCGTCTGGTTCGACCTACAGAACTATCAATATTGTCACTTATGTTATCCAACACTTGTATATTACTATCACAAGAGCTCTTCAATAAATTATCAGCAAATATACCATTGTTAATTTCGCGTGAACTCATATTGGATTAAAAAAAAAAGGATAATTTATTACTAGGGGATATTCGCAACTGACTAGTTCTAATGTAGAAAATCTACTGAAGTGTTATTTGTGTAGAAAATCGGAAATTTCTTACCAAATTCTGAAAGTCGCCATACGATTTTATTAGGTTTATTTTTTAATTGTCGCCTATGCAGGCAGTTATAATTAGGGAAAAGCCATGAAATAATATGAAGATGCTATTGCAGAAAGAAAATGCGAATGTAATCATTATCAGTTGAAGGCCTCGATCGTAAAGAGTTAATACTTTACCAGACAATAATCATCATACTACGTAAATGGTAAAAATATCTCTCTCGCATATAACGATCAGTCGCCGTAAAAAGTATTAATAGCCTTCCCGCATGTGATGTGTTAATAGACTTGATTGTCCTTTAAACTATTCTATTTAGTAGCCTAATAAAAACTATCTGGGAGTTTNTACTGAAGTGTTATTTGTGTAGAAAATCGGAAATTTCTTACCAAATTCTGAAAGTCGCCATACGATTTTATTAGGTTTATTTTTTAATTGTCGCCTATGCAGGCAGTTATAATTAGGGAAA
Organism: Holcocephala fusca; assembly: GCA_001015215.1. Taxonomy (NCBI): domain Eukaryota; kingdom Metazoa; phylum Arthropoda; class Insecta; order Diptera; family Asilidae; genus Holcocephala; species Holcocephala fusca. The sequence goes on from JXPE01056012.1 coordinate 12,536, forward strand.
AGCCATGAAATAATATGAAGATGCTATTGCAGAAAGAAAATGCGAATGTAATCATTATCAGTTGAAGGCCTCGATCGTAAAGAGTTAATACTTTACCAGACAATAATCATCATACTACGTAAATGGTAAAAATATCTCTCTCGCATATAACGATCAGTCGCCGTAAAAAGTATTAATAGCCTTCCCGCATGTGATGTGTTAATAGACTTGATTGTCCTTTAAACTATTCTATTTAGTAGCCTAATAAAAACTATCTGGGAGTTTTTGCTTAGAACTAATTTAATTTTGATAGCTGAAGTCGTTTAACTCAAATTTAATGTCAAATTCTGAAATGCACAAAATTCAAAACTATAGAAAACGCTTGGGTTGTGGGCTTGGAAGCTGACCACACCATTTTTTCTGTAGGTATTTAAATTGGGCGTGTTAATATAATAACAATCGTATATAGTCGTTATTCATTTGGTTCCTCTTTCTTTTATGCTAATAATTCATAGATGACGGACTATTAATTTTGGCAGACTTGTTCCTCCTAACAAGAAATAGATCGCAGGCTTAAGGTATTTTTGTTCATTTAAACTGTGTCAATTCTTTTTACCTGAAACTCGATGAGTCTGGACAATAAAATAATCACTCTGAATAAGTTAAAGTCAATCTAATAAAGTTCTTTACATTTAAGAGCTCTAAATTCTTCTATGACCATTAAATTATCTACTCAAGAGTTTTGACTTGCAAGTAAATTGTTGATTTTTTAGTGTGTACTCGTGAAAAATATGACCGCTTATTTTTATGTTTTCTTCTTAATTAATTGAAATAAGTAAACTTTACACAAACTTAAATAGTTACACAACCAATAACAAAATATGTAAAATTACGACAGTTATGAAGGTTTGTATTTTTCCCTGATTGATCTTGGCTTTGCAAGTTTAATGATTCTGGAAGTTGTTTTGTATTTCAGGGCAGCGGGGGAAATTTCACCGGTATTAAATTCAATTTTTGGATATTCCTTGGGCTCAGCTAATTCCAATATTCTTGCAGATGCTTTATATTTTAATGCGTTTCTTGGTATTTCAAAAGCATCTGACCTTAAATCACTATCTCTTGTTCTTGTTGTTCTATGCTTTGCCAAAGTATTTGTTCGTTGAGATACTATCAAGTAAATAAGTTAGAATTTGAAATGTGGAAGTAGTGCTTACAGTCTAATAGTATACTAACTTTTATATTTAAGAGCACCACGACTGATTTTCATTGGATCTTTGTAATGATTGTCTGACCTTCTCTTGGGTGTTGCCAAAACGTGAAGTCTTTCCGTTACTGGATAAGTACGCATAGATTTCTTGTATATCCACTCCCTTGGAGCTGAATCTATTCGAACATTGGGTAGAGCTAAAAATTCAGTTCGAATAAATTCATTTATCGGTTGTTTTTTGCGTATCTATTTCAAGGATTAAAAGGATGTTAATTGTAAGTCTTAAATAATAAAATACTGACTATTTTAGGTGGTATTTTTAGCTTCTTTGGAGTAGCTAAAGCTTTTATTTGTTTGTTCATGTACTCCCAGTCTTCTTTTGTCCATTTGTATATTTTTGGTCTAAGAAATGAAATTTTTAATTTATAATGTCGTATTTAAGAGGAAAATAAATACTTTGGTTTTGGTGGTATGACATTTGCAAGACGTGCATACATCGAGAAGGTTGTTTCTCGCATCAAGCGATTGAGCGCTTCTTTGTTTCTTCTTCCTAAAAAGGAACCAAATTCCCTCTTCACATCCATCAGTCGCCTAGAATTATATTATGAATAATTTTACTGTAATAAGAATATTTTATTTTATTTCTGAAGATTTCTATTACTGCTCTTTCATTCATTATAGATCGTCTTTAAATCTTTGAGAGATCATCAAGAGGGGAGTATATGGTTGTCTAGTAGTCTGCGCTGTACTGATATAGTCTAATTTTGTCTGTATTGCAAAGAGCATCTAACGGCATAATTAAATCCAAGGTATCAATAGTATTTTAGTATCTTAATTACGCTGTTCGGTTTCAACAATTATACAGAAAAAAAGTTTAGTTTCTTATGAACGATAAAGGTAATTTTTTGTGTGTAGA